>APFE030035985.1:16267-117158 GCA_000404065.3 Pinus taeda
CTTCCTGGTATGAAACTAGTCTGCATATGGCCTCTCCTTCTGGTTTGCGGCTCATTGTCAAACGTCGCCAGTCCTCTGAAAGAAACATTCTCTTCACATCCCACATAGAATTCAAGAGGGATTGAAGAGATATGAAACTGGTGGCAAACCGTGTAATGGCGGGCGCACCAACTCTTTGTTGTTGGTGAATCTTCTCATCAAGCTAAGCACAGATGTATAATTATATATAAATTTTGTAATACTTCTTGATGAGTCAACAATATCTTTGACAAAGGGAATTTTCCCTATGTCCTCTAACATCAAATCAATACAATGGGCAGCACAAGGTGTCCAAAATAAAGTAGGATGCCTGTCCATAAACATCCTACCAGCAGCAACATAATTTGCAGCATTGTCCGTGATGACTTGGACAACATGCTCTTCACCCACCTCCAAAATAAACGCATCCAACAAATCACATAAAGTTTTGCAATCTTTGATTTGGTGAGATGCAATCAAACAGATTCACAAACAATAGTCCCCTGGGGACAACTAACCAAGAAGTTTAAAAGGCTTCCCCCCTTTTGGTCAGTCCAACCATCGGACATAATAGTGCATCCTGTTTTTGCCCATGATGCCCTAAACTCCTCCAATCTTTGGGTGCAGTCACGCTTTTGATCTTGAAGAATCCGGCCTCTGAAATCATGATAAGAAGGGATTTTGTACCCCGGGCCAACACTGGCAATAGCATCAACAGCAGGTTGAAAAAAAGGATTATTCCTTACGACGCTGAAAGGAATATCACTCCAGAGGAGAAATTTTGCTAGCAAGTTGTCAGCTTTTTCTTTCTCGTTTCTTTTTAGCATTGAACCAATAGATGGCTGTGAACCAGGTGTGGTTCGAGGAACAAAAAATGATGATGCAGCTATCGGATTCATTGATGCTGCAGTAGAACCAACACCACTTCCTTCAGCTGACCTTTTTAGTTGCCTTTTCACTTCTTCTTTGGCCTCTCTAGTCTGCTCTAATTCTTCCAGTGCTCTCGTGGCTTGTAGGATAAGTTCAGCAGTTGTATTTGGACAAGGCGTCACATCACGTCCAGGGATTCGTGCAAGGTGAAACTTCAACCTATACACCCCCCCTTGTATTTCCTTTCCACACAACTTGCAATTCAATTTTTGTCTATCAAGCGGAGTTGCAGGCTCACCATAATCCCAGAAAGGATCCAATCTCCTTGGCATGTTTGTTTTTTAACTTTGAAGTTTCAAACCTATGGGAAAAAATTAAAATTAATAAGGATTAGGAAATATGAATTTAGGATTACAATTTAGCATTTGCCATTTACAAAATTACAAGTTACAAATATCTAGAATGATAGAATCCAAACTTCCAAACCCAAGTTACCCAACCAAATGGCAAGCAAATGCCAAAAACAATGAAAAAACATAAACAATGTTTAAAAAACATGAAAACAAAAAAAAAATTTGGTTCCCATAGCCATACCAAGCTACCCATCCCAAATCAATGAAGAAATACAAACAATTCTTTAAACACAATGAAAACAAACAAAAAATGGTGCCCATATGAAGTTTTTCAACAAAAAAAAATTAAAAACATAGAAAAACATTGTTTTGAAACAATGAAAACTAAAAAAAATCAACCTACATACCGTTTCTATGGTGAAAATGGCGATCTCCTCTCGAAATAGTGAGCGTAGACCCTTTGAATCGGCGAAATCGCCCTCCAAACCCTCTCTCCCAGCTCAGAGCTCAAAAACCGCCGCGCTGCTGTCCAAATGGGCAAAATAAAATTCGTTTTTCCCTTATAAAACCCGCTGCCCGCGCCCCTGCCGCTTTTTACCGAAAAAATCGCGATTCTTTCGAAAAAATCGGCAAAAAAAAAAAATTCTGCGATTTTTTCCCTTAAAAATCGCAATTTAATCGCCAAGGGGAAAAAATCGCGATTTTTTGAAAAACGCGCGATTGAATCACGATTTTCACAACACTGGTTTTACTCAGTGAGTGAATGTTACAGCCCTGTTTTGGTGTCCTTTTCACCTTTGGAGGTAACCCATACAGGCTGTTTCCATAATTTCTTGACTGTTGGTTATTATTAGGAATTTTTAAGGGGTATGTTGGATTTTTTTAGTTATTTAGGTTTTGTTCTGTTTTGTTATTTTATTTTTCGCAGGGGTTTAAACTTGGTGATAGTGGGCCATTATCCCATTGTTAGCTCTCTAGTTCTTTGACCTATAGTCTTTCCCTCCTTAGGGCTTTCTATATTGTGTGTAATAGGTCCAATAAACCATATTGATCTTAGTTGACACCAGTGTTGTGAAAATCGCGATTATATCGCGATTTAATGAAAAAATCGCGATTTTTTCAGCTTGCCGATCAAATCGCGATTTTTATACGAAAAAAATCGCGCTTTTTTCAAAAAATCGCGATTTTTACTGAAAAAATCGTGCGGGGTCGGGGCAGCACGATTTTATAATTTTTTTTTTGGTTTTTCAGTTGCTCATTTGGACAGTGGCACGTGCGAAGGGATAAAGTCTGGGCCCTAGTATGGATATGCTATTCATGGTAATGTTAAATTCTTAAAGTAAAAGTGACATTCTCTTTAATCTTCATTTTCATCCTTTTACTTAAATTTTTAACATTACCATGAAATGACTCAGGATGTTTGAGAGTGGTTCCAGCCTCATTGGATTGCATATGGAGAAAGTAGAATTTTAGATTTTATTTAAAATCCAGCAGACTTATCAGTTTCTCAGGATTTCAGGATTGGGAGATTGTAATGTTTCCAGGGGACACCACCTGCCCGGGCTACCCCTGCCACCAATAGAGGACGTGGTCTACCTCCTATAACTCCTACTTCTAGTTCTTCAGCTTCTAGAGCACATCAGACTCCACTGCCATCTCCACCAGCACACGCACCAGCGTCTACATCTAGAGGGAAAGGGAAAGCTGTGGCATTTTCTCGCAAGTGGGGTAGAGGAAATCAATAGGATTAGACTTTCATTTTATTGTATATGACATTATGACATGATGAGATACATTATCATATTTTTTGTTGATATTTTGAGGCTGAGTTGGAACTCTGGAGTCAGGACTTACTATTCAGGGCATGATTAAATGTTATGTGTGATTTTAGCGCTAGAAATGATATTAAACATCTTATATATTAGTTTTTTTATCATATTTATGTGTCAATGTATTTATTTTATGTTGTAGATGGTTTAGATATAAAAAAAATTGAAAAAAAATGAAAAAAAATGAATATTTTTGTACCAAACGATTTTTTCCCGATTTTTTCCGATTTTTTCCCGATTTTTCCGATTTTTTCCGATTCGTTCCCTGCGCCGATTTAATCCCGATCGCGCTTTTAACAACATTGGTTGACACACGTCATCATCACCATAATAGGGTTTTTAGTGTTGTAAACATATTTTGATCTTTTTTTAATAGTTTTATCAATTATTAAATAAGGATAGTGGATACAATTTAAAATTGTCTTAAGCAGAAACCATTTTTGATTCCTTAATATTATTTTCAACTAAGAACTCATCCTCAAACACGTTAACTAGTCAAGATTCATAGGCATCTCTTAAAAATAAAATTTCATCACTTAATATCAAAATATAGAATATTACAACTTCGTTAACTTTATTGAAATGCAACTAGCATAGCCATATAAGTTAAATGGCTAAATGTTGATATGATTAGGACATCAATGCAAGCAAGAAAGACAATTGTAACAACAAGGTTTGAAATAATTCAAATTTTAAGGTTGAAAGTGAGCTACTTGGCTAAAAACCCTTTTAACAACACAAATAATCACCCGTTCTCATTTATAAAATGCAATTAACTTTATAAATTTAAACACAATCTTCCATTAAAAGGTGACAACAAAGAATACTTATTTTTATTAAATCTTGAATATATGTGCAACATTTGTAATTAAAAAAAAAAAAAAAAACAAAAACAAACAAACAAACAAACTCTAAAATCCCGCACCCTCCTCTTTCTAATATACCTACGCCCATCACCTTAATAAAATAGCTACATACATAATTGATATACAAGAAAAAGGAAAAGAGAAAAGAGAAAAAAATGAATTATAATTTTATTAAATCTTTTGAAGATATATTTTTAATATTTAAATATATATAATTAAGATGGTTTCAAATTTAAAATATAGATTGAGTAATTTTCTTTCTTGTGTATATATATATGAAAATTAATATTTTATTAATTATAGAATTTAGTTGTTTAAGATAAAGTTATATGTGTATGAAATTGTAAAAAAATAAATCAAATAATCAATAATTATAATTATTAAATAATAATAATAATTATAATTAGTTAATGGTTTGAAGGCGCATCAAACGGTATCTTTCCATCACAGGCAGACAAAGATGCTTACACCTCTCTTGTCTCAAAATGTATCCAGATCCTGAAGGAAAGAGAGGAGAGTTGGCGCCCGAGAAGCAGGGCAATATGGCTAGCTGAAGGCAATAACAATACCAAGTTTTATCATAAATATGCAAATGGCAGGAAAGCCATCAACACTATCTGGGAGCTACAAAATGAGCAAGGCCAAGTGATAACAGCGCAGCAAGGCCTGTCTAGATTAGCAAATGAACACTTCAAATCCATCTACAAGGCGCCTAGAGAAGTTAGCATATTGGAAATAATGAGGGTGGCTAAACTTTTCCCTACTTTCGTACAACAGGAGGACTCGGAGAATCTGATGATGGAGGTGACGAGGGAGGAACTTGAAGCAACCATCAAATGGTTCAAGAAAGACAAGAGTCCTGGACCTGATGGGTGGACTATCGAATTCTACATTGCTTTTTTTGATATCCTGGGCGATGACTTACTTAGGATTGTGGAGGACTGTAGAAGAAGTGGCAACATTCCCACAGCCATTAAATCTACCTTTATTGCCCTCAAACCGAAGTCAAATTCCCCCACCTCCTTCAATGATTTCAGACCCATCTCTCTTTGTAACTGCCTCTATAAAATCATTGCGAAAATTATTGCAAATGGACTGAGGCCTATTCTGTCCAAGCATATATCACCTGAACAATTCGCGTTTCTACAGCATCGACAGATTCATGAGGCAATTGCCACTACTCAAGAACTCCTCCACACTCTACAGACCAAGAAACAGAAGGGCATGATCTTGAAGGTGGATCTCTCGAAGGCCTTTGACAGAGCAAATTGGCTATATATTCGATTATTATTGACTCACTTGGGTTCCCCATACACTTACATTAAATGGATCATGAGTTGTATAAAGGATGTTACCTACAGTGTTTTACTAAATGGGGAAGCTACTCCTTTTTTCCTATCCGAGAGAGGGCTCAGACAGGGATGCCCTCTCTCCCCTCTACTATTTCTATTAATCATGGAAGGATTAAGTAGAACCATCATTGTTGCTCGCGATAGAAATTAGTTGGTTGGAATCAAGATCTCAGATAACCTTTTCCTGACTCATCTCTTATTCATTGATGATGTCCTGATCTTCTTAAATGGCAGTTTAGGAGATTCCACCGTTCTTCATAATATCTTCAAGCTCTTTCAGCAGGCTACAGGGATGATTATAAACGAAGGCAAATCCACCATTACCATAATTGGATGCACCCAACACAAGACCATTTTTTCTACCCAACGATTTCCCTTCTCTGCCCTCAACTTGGAATATGGGCTAAAATATCTGGGCTTCAGGCTAAAGCCCATTGGATACCGGATTGTAGATTAGACGTGGCTTATTGCGAAAGTAGAAAAATGGCTACAGATCTGGTATCATAAATATCTCTCCCGAGCTGGCAGATTAGTACTCATTAAGGCGGTAATTGAAGCCACACCTGTGTTCTGGATGACCCTAGCATGGATACCGAAAGGCATCCTCAACAGACTACAAAGGATTTGCTGCAGATTCTTATGGAAGGGTAACCAACCAGGGAACATCTTTGCATGGGTCAAGTGGGACAGGATTGCATTACCTAAACGTTGGGGAGGATGGGGTATAAAAAGGCTCGACCTGTTCTCCTGTTCTCCAAAGCACTGGCAGCTAAATTAGGTTGGCAACTCATCACCTCCAACAGTCTCTAGACCTGGGTTGCTCAAGCAAAATATATATGGCCCATGAACTTGATGGATTGGTTCAGACAGACACAACATTCGAATAGCAACATCTCCAACATTTGGAAGGCGACGATGAATGCTATTCGTATAGGCATTGATCCATGGGTGGGATGTGGAAACGCCCACAGATTGACAGCTGACCTGGTAAGGTACTTGAACAATAGAGGCATCATTTACATAAAGCATATCAGGGACTGGATAAATTCCACATTTCTACATCAGGCATAGAAATCGGCTCTCGACTTGGATATCCCCGAGGCCTAGAGAATTGAATGGCAACACTACTTTGAAGCCCTCATGCAAGCACACATACGACTAACTGAGGAACCGGATGAGATAATCTGGGCATTCGCAAAGAACGGCTTGTACTCCCCCAAAGAAGGATACATCAGACTCATGGATCCACACAAACCTCAAATCATTGACCCGAACCGGAGATCCTTTTGGAAGCTCAAGGGTGCCCCTCGCGCCCGCCTTTTACTGTGGAACATTCTGTTCGACAAGATCCCTACCGGTGCTAATCTGATGAAAAGATCCTTTCATGGACCTTTTCGGTGCCATCTTTGTCGACTAGATGAAGAGAACACAGAGCACCTCTTCCTTAGCTGCCCATCCTCCAGAGAATTTTGGAATAGTATCTCTTCTCACTATACTTTACTCAACACCTGGCATGGCAACAACATACAAGAAGCTTGGAAAGCTTGGTGTCATAATCACAGGGGCAAAGCCAGAAATCTGCCTCTTCTAGCCTGCTGGGCTATCTGGATCGCTAGAAATCACTCTATCTTCAATCTCAAAGACCCCCACTGGCCTTCTATACTTCACCATACCATCGCTGATTATGACCTTCTACCTGAGGATGAAAATTTTGCCCCTACTCGCACCATCACTCCTGAAAGCATTGACTATTCTAAACCTTGGGCATATTTTGATGGTTCTGCTCAGGAGGCAGGCTGTGGGGGAGGAGCCATACTTCACCTAAATGCCTCTCACAAATTCAAAATCCATATCAACCTGGGCAGGGGTACAAACAACTTCGCTGAGCTTAACACTGCTAAACACCTCATATATTTCGCCTTAGAACATCATTGCAAACATCTTCAGTTATTTGGTGATTCAAAAATTGTGTGTGACTGGCTCAATAATACATCGCACTGTAATGCATATACATTGAGACACATACTTGGAGAAGCTCGAAGATTAATATCCTCTTTTGACTCATTTGTCTGTCGACATATTTACAGGGAACAGAATTCGGAGGCTAATCAACTATCAAAAGAGGCAGCGCATCTACAGGACGATGACTGGCTGATACAGGAGGAAATTGATGGTACCCACCATTAATACTACCACAGACCGTTTGTTGATCATGGAGGGATTGGGCAATAAGCCCAACTATTACTGTTAACAGTGTAGATATCATGTTTTATTTCCTATATATATTTATGCGGTTGTAAATATTACAGTTTTGGACTAGGCACACAATACACCTCTCTCTGCGTAGAGACGATATCATTTTTGGGTTTATTCTTCCTCCTGTTTGAGGAAAGTTTTGTTTCAACTTGGTTGATGACTGGCTCCTTGCGAGGAGCATTTGAGATTAGCAATTAAGTCTTTTCTGCACAGTGTCTTGTATCTTGACAGGAACTTTGCCTCCTTATGAATATGCCTCGGCATCTACAAAATGTAATTTCTTATATATTAATAGAAATTACAACTTTTTCCATGGGAAGAACAAAAAAAAAAAATTATAATTAGTTAATAGGAAGTTAAAAATGGTAAAGACTGTTTTTATTATTTTAAAATCTCATTTTTATGTTAAAAAAGAGAGTGATCGAAGTGTTTTAAAATTATCATAGTTTTAATGAATTGGAAGGATATTTTAAAATTGAGTTCTAATTTGAGCGTAAGCAATATATTTTAGGAGAAAGTATATTTTGTCTTCAACCTTCTTAGTGTTACAAAGTTGATTTTTTTTGTATTCCATAGTGTTTTGAGAATTTTCTAGCTCCAAGTTTCACTATGTAGGTCATGGGAGTTGGTTTATGTTTTAGTAATGTTGATTGTTTTCTTTTTCTTTGTGCCAGGTGAAATTGAAAGATACTTTTGATATTTTAGATTAGGGTTGATCTCCTTCTTGTATTATCTTAGCTTCCTTTTATTTTCTAACTCTTTATTATACCACAAATTCTCTTTAAATTTAGAAGTAATATCATTTTTAATATTGTGAGTATCCTATAAGATGACATGTTTTTGTATTCCCAATGATTTAGCTAAGACTTGGCATCTTGATGCCATTCTCACTTCAGTTGTTGGTGGTTATGGTTGGAGTTGGAAGCAATTCTGGGAGCCTCTTGCCATCCATGTTGTTTATCTTGTTATTGTGCATTAAATACATAACTATGGATGTGCACTCAATGCAAGAGAGACACACTTCTTTAAGGAGGATAGGATGGGGTGTATTGCTTTTAATATTAATATTACAAGTTATAAAATTCTTTTGAATTTGTTTTATCCTCCTCCAAGATATTGCATCCCACATCTTTATAAGATAATAGGAGCGAAAATAGTATCAAATAGGAGTTTTTTCTTTTTCCATATTTTAAGGTATGTTAATTTACATTTGTTTTCAAATTCATAATTAGCTTTCCATCCTCCATTTATCATTTTTTCAACATTATAATCCAATTGAGCTTATGATGGTTATTGATTCCAAGATATTTGTATGAAGACACTTCATCCAAATTACTATTGTGATATATGAAAGTGTCAAAAGTAATCTTACAGGATTTGATTATCATAAGCTTTGTTTTGTTTGTCTTCCCAGTCATACCCATACTAAAGTAGAATTCCCGAAGGATTCTAGATGATTATTGAGATTACAAGGATTATGTGTCATAAGAACAATGTCATCAACATAAAGGAGGAGGAGGATGATTATGCCAATAAGAAAGCCAACACAACCAACTTTTTCTAAGTAACATTCTACCTTGTTAATGTAAATGCCATAACGAGTATGGAATAGAAGACAACCTTGCTTCACTCCTATATTAGAATTAAATTATTAATTTCTTCCAACTACTTTGTGTAGTAGTTTTATGATAATTTCTCTGAACTTTTAACTTTCCTAATCTATTTTAAAAATTAAGAATATATATTAAAAGACCATTCAATTTCAATTAATGTCACTATAAATTTAAAAAGTAAATAAAGATATAAAAGAGGGGGGAAATATGAACAAATCATAGAATTCCATTGAACTTCCTGAAAAAGGAGATCCATAGGTTAGCGAGATTCAATTGAAGATTGCATTGTCGATTTACCCTGAAGGATTTGTTTGCTGATCTGCAATATTCAGCGCAGACATACGTATTTCATTCGCTGATTTGAACTATTCAACTGCAAATTCCCAGAGTTTGAGTTTGGATCAGCTGGATAACTTAGGGACATTCCTCGTATTACAATTGCACTAATCAGGAAGGTGAGGGGTTCATATTGGCAACAGGGACAGCGAAACTGAGCTGATCATGGGGAACCTATTGATGGGACAATGCCTGGGAATAACCAAAGGGCGTGCTCATTATAAACCCTTGACGAGTATTGAACCGTAAACCTCTTAAGTACCTTGCAAGCACTCAGGTCTGAAGACCAATCCTGCTACTTAAAGATTTTGTGTGAACATGCAGCTCTCTCTGGCTAAAGCATAAGATGCAAAAGAATAAGTTGTCAGGGCCATTCAGCCCTATCTTACGGATAGTAGATGTTTTAGTAGCATTTTTAAGGGTAATTTTGTTTGAAATTCAGCATAGATTTTTTTAGAATTATAAGTTTGAATAATATAATAAGTAAAATCTATACATTTAAAATATATTTAAAATAACAAAAAATCATAATTTCATCCGAAATTATGGATTATATTAATTCAGAAAATATCAAAATATTTATTTACATGTTAAAGAATAAATCTCATAATTGGAATCATGCATGCTTTCTGTGTTGTGTCCCTAGGTTTTAGAATTGTATATCCCAATTAGTTTGCTAGGTGGCATATAGGAAAATTAGTTTGCTATAGGAAATTATTGAATGATACTCGTAGCAAAATTCTCAGACAGATCGTATTGTATACAGTTATCACTTCCTTTTAGTTGTTTTCTGTGTTGTGTCCCTAGGTTTTAGAATTGTATATCCCAATTAGTCTGCTAGGTGGCATATAGGAAAATTAGTTTGCTATAGGAAATTATTGAATGATACTCATGGCAAAATTCTCGGACAGATCGCATTGTATACAGTTATCACTTCCTTTTAGCTGTTAGTAGGATGAGTTAGGAGTAGAAAATTGAAGTTCAACCTCTGTGATCAACAAGGGATTGCAGATTGTGGATGCAGGATCAGATTAGTAGGATGAGTTAGGAGTAGAAAATTGAAGTTCAACCTCTGTGATCAACAGGGGGATTGCAGATTGTGGATACAGAATCAGATTGCAAATATGCATTACTAGATAAAGATCAGGACTATAAATCCAGAGTTGTATTGTACTCTTTTGGCAAATTATGGCCTCTGGGCATTAACTGAAACACTTGAATGCATACAATCAACTGTTTCCTTTGAATATGGGCTATCTTAGAAGTTCCTTGAAGTAAATACCAACATGTTGGGGATTGGAAAGTCTGTGTTTTCAGTGAATGTAAAATTGTAAATAAGATATATTGGAATGATTGAAAATTTGTAGGCATTTTTTAAACCAAAGCAAGAATGAGGTTATCTAAAGTTATTTTTATTTAAATGGTAGATTTTAAAAATATTCTAGAATCTGATGAAGATGAATAGTAGCGAGATCAAACAATTGACTTCAATCTTATTTATCATATTCTGAAATATTCCTAAACTCTATAATCAAATTAAGTTCAGTACTAAAATTAACTTAACCAACTCAATTTCAAATTCATTGGGTTTACTTTAAAAATTCCCAAGAAAAAAAAACTGTTAGAGCAATCAGTAACAGACCTCACTTGGATTCATGCCCAAGTGGGTAAATAGACATAACACAAGCATTCAATTCTTAAAACAAAAGAATTTTCTGTAACATGGATGTAGCAGAACCAAGAGGGGTTACCCTGGTCAAGCTGAGTGAAAAAGTTGGGTGTCTCAGGTGTACTGCTGCCAATCTGACCTAATGTTAAGGCAATGATCACAGCTGCCAGTAAATTGGTGATGGAGTAGTCAAGATAAGTGTGCTGTGGAAGACGCCCCCTTCTCTCCACTAAGGTCATCACAGCAGGCCATGTTCCCAAGAAACAAAGGGAAGCCAGCATCAAAGCTATGGCTCCTCCTTTGTCCTCCACCACAAGCATGGCTCAAAAATACAGGGACACCCACAAGAGGAAATTCACTATTTCCTCTGCACACTAATGAAATTCAATCAAATGGATCTCGGACTAAATCTCACACTATCTGACATAAGAGGTCTGAAATAACAGGCAGGCTGAAACTTGACATCGTTCAAAGTCAACAATGCATATGAGGTTCCAAGTTCAACTCCCACGAATCAATGAATTAAAGGTTTAGCAAACTAATGAATATTTAATTTGTCCCAAGTTTCTGAAGGTCAAAGCGTTTTGGAATCTCGGAATCCTCGGTGTGGATTCAGATTTGTGAATAAAATGCAAAACCTATGTATTAAACCCACTGTAAACTGTAATAACATTTAAGAAAACAAGAGAGTTTGACAGGAAACGGAACCTCATTAGACAATGGTGACCTTGGCACCAACTTCCTCCAGCTTTTTCTTGGCCTCCTCGGCCTCTTCCTTACCGGCGCCCTCCTTGAACTTCTTGGGGAGACCCTCGATCAAATCTTTGGCCTCTTTCAAGGCTAAACTGGTGAGCGAGCGGATGACTTTGATGACGGCAATTCGAGCATTGCTAGGAACTTCGTCAATAACGACGTCGAATTCAGTCTTCTCTTCGACTACAGGAGCAGCTTCAGCGGCCCCCGCGGCAGGAGCAGTGCCCACAGCAGGAGCGAAGGCGGCGGCGGAGACGCCGAGCTCCTCTTGGAGCCAATCGACCAGGGATCGAGCCTCCTCCAGCGTCAGCTGCTTCAATTCTGCGCCCAGCTTCTCCACCTTGGGGTTTGCGGCAACGGCGGCCCGGACGGGTGCCGGGCGTCTGGCTTGGAGGCGACCCGCGGCGGAACTGGGTGTTCTGAGATTCAGTGGGGTGCCGAGGAAGACGATATTGAGTGGCGATGCGGTGGCGGAAATTGGGGAGTGTAGTGAAGAAGAGGAAGGTGCAGAGGTGGTGGCGCAGGAAAGTAGGAACAGTCGCTGTGTGAGGGCCGCCATTTTAATTCTCTCCGTCTACAAAGTTTCTGCTCACTGGACGAGGAATGGAAGGCAATGGAGATACTTGCACAGGGATGATGGAGATAAGAGCGGAAAGTGCGGAGGATAAGGTTTTACCGAGAGAGCGAGCGGATAAGGCTTCAGTGAAGCATATGCAGGTTAATAACGGTCCCTTGGTTTGAGCGTTGAGTTTGGTGATATTCCCTTAACTAACCTTCTAAATTTAAATAAATGGTTTTTTTTTAGATTTTTAAAAATGTATTTTCTCATGTTTTTTTTGTGTTTTGCAATACATTTTATGTGATTTTTCTAAAATTTCAAGGATATCATAAATGATTTCAAAGCTTTTTATTCAAATGGTTTCAAAGCTTTTTATGGAATAAAAGCGCATAACTTTACAAGTATTTGGCAGAAAAGATCGAATGACAATTTTCAAATTGATTTTTGAACTTCATATTATTATAAAGCTCAATTATAAATTTTAATGTATTTTAAAAGATATCCAAAATTAACATCAATTTTCTGTCGTTTTTTTAAGTGATGACCATGAATTTTATATATTAAATATCTTTTGATAGAATATATATATTTTTGTGAAACTAGGTTATAATAGCGAATCTCATAAATATAGAAAAAGCGTTGATCATTTTATTTTTTGGCCTTAAATCTGATCTTGAAAAGTAAGTTATTTTCTAGTAATTTTAGAGTTTTTTCTTGAATTAACAAGCTCTTAATTTTTTAATAATTTTTAAAGACATGTTTTAGTGTTTATAAATAACACGGTGATCTATCATTCAATAAATAAAGTTTTGGCAAATTTTTCAAAAAATTAGAAAGCATTGCAAACCCAATTTTTGCAAAATATAAATATAAAAAACCATGATTATAAATAACTAATTTTAAAATATTTATATATCAATAATTATTTTTTTATTTTATTTTATTAATAACATAAACAATCATATATATATATATATATATATAAAAAAATGTTGAACCTTATAATTATTGATGTAAAATAATAAAAATATTAGGATACTATAGTTGTTGAGAAATTTAGGGCATAACAATTAGGTGATTTCTCTTAGTAATCATAGCTCCTTGTGAATATTTTTGTGTTTCTTTAGATTAGGTTCTTCTCTTTGCTTAGCTTATTATAGTGTTCTTCTTCATCAAACAACTACCAAAGCATAAACAATAAGAAGACAAGAGATACAGAATGTAGGCGATCAGCCAGAGCCAAAACCTCTCCAACTTGAAAGGAAAAACCAAATGAATTATTTTTCTTATAGAGACTTCAATTGATGAATACCAAGACCAAGACCCTTGACACAACAACCTCTCCAAGACCAAGTCACAAGCCTTCTTGATTCAACTCCTTCTTCCTCGAATCAACAATGGTTAAACTTCTTCCTTCTCCCACTAGATCGGCTATCCTTCAGATTTCGGTCCCTTGGATCAGATCTACTGCTCTTGTCCCTACTTTAGAAACCATAGCATGTGTGATTGACCAACTTTTGAACCTTGGTTTTTCTTCGCTTGGATGGTGTGACTTCTTATTACAATTCAACTTGTAATCTTGCTTATTTCCTCCTTGATTCAGCGTCTTCGAAAAGAGTAAGACCTTTAACCCTTTCTACAGTAGGTGGATCTTCATTTATTTGCACGTGTGGAGGTATTAGCCCTAACACAGACCTAAAAAAACTCGGATTTCTCTTCTTCTTCCTTTGATGGATGAGATTGTTCTTCTTGTGATCTTCGCTCTCCTTTTTATCCTTCTTATGTTGGATCGAATGAGTCTGCAAATGGAGGCCGATTCCTCTTTATATATAGCGGATTGTCACTCAAAATAAGCCAACTTTTCCTTGCACATAGGCTGACATGCTTATCTAGAGACATCTTCATCCTTTTAGAAGGCATACAAGAATAATATCTTGTGACAAGGTCTTGGAGGGCTACTGACACATCAAAATTAGTTTTTACAATATGTAATATGTCTTCAATACATGACATTGACTTCCTAGACTTCATGACTTGATGACCAACCCCAAAGGCTCACAATGGGAGACTTAACTATAAAATAAAATTTGTTGAGCATGAAACCCATCAATCAAGCATTACAAAATAATTTTATTTTTCTTCTTTTCATCAATTACATAAGATCATGATTACACATGTCATTATGAAGACCAAACCTAGTTACATTTTTCAACACTCCCTCTTAACTAGGGAGGTATTCATAGTCCATACAAGGTACTTGGACATTCTCAATATCAAGAATTCTCATAAGAAGAGTCGGATTGGTAACTCATTTGTATAACATCATATTATCCAACATTGTCACATAGCAAGGCCTTGACTAACCACTATATCTCTCCACAATATTATAGCTCAATGCTGGCGAGACTAATGATGTATAGACACCTTCATCATTGTCTCTCTCGGAACACACCCTACCTGGGTTATCAAAGTGTGTTCCACCAGGACTATTCTTATCTTGGATTCCCAGTCCTCAAATAATATCGGTCCTCTATGACTACTCTTGTATTGGATGCCCTAACTCATCCTCAAAGAGTATCAGATGCCAGTTGTTTGCGCAATCCTCCATTTCGTCTTCCCAAGTGAGGACAAGAATGATGTGTCTATCTCTCCTTCTCAAATTAGGGAGGACATATCCATTCCGTTGAAGGACTGTATGCATTCCTTTGAAAAAGAGTGTACCCAAGCTCCCTCTTAATTAGGGACTTGTCCAAGCTCCCTCTTAACCAAGGACTTGCTTCCAACAACTCTTCAGGTGGAGATCATGGGATAGCCAACTGCTTGTAGAACTCCTTCCTTTGATGTCATGAATTTCTTCTTTATCATAGATTCTATATCTTTCAAGACTTCTTTGTAGGGCAAAAACCATCCATCACTTTCATCCATGAGTCACGTCATTCATGTCATCATTCCTCTCATTTGGAAAGTGATCCATTAAACCATATCTGGCCTTCCTTCGTGCCATGTTGCCTTCTTCATGCCATGTTTCCTTAAGGTCTTACATCCTGCTACATGAGCATCAATTGTGGAAGACATCCACAACTCTTCCCTTCAAAGCCCTGCATAATCCCATCCAGTTATTATTCAAAAATAAGAAATGAATGTTAAATCAAAATTACCTTTGTGATGATCTTTAATGATGACATCTTCTTTCTTGCATCAACATCCTGCATACATATTGACACATCTCCAAAACACATATATTGTGAAGGGTCTCTTTATATTTTAGACTTCATCAGGGTCTTCATACCTTTCATGGAGATATCATAGTCATATATTCTAGTCCTTGGATGTTGATTGCCTTCTCCATAGTTACATATTTCATTATCTCTTCCTTTCTTTCTTCGCACATTTCTTTTCTAGGAACTTTCATTGAGAGTTCCTCCAATTTTAGTCAACCACCTCATATTTCATATGAGGACATATTTGGTTGATTTCATTTAGTCAATGTGTGACCCATGCCTTCCTGCATCCTTTCAAAACTGGAGATCCTATCTTTTGATCATGCTCTCAAGATAAAACATTTATCCATGTTACTTGCAACCATATGACCCTCTGTTTTATCAAATACAAGCATAAATACCTCATTGCCCTTTTAGGTCATCTAAACTTCCTTCAACAACTTCCTTAATTGAAAGAAATTCAATCCCTAGACCTAATTTACTTCCTTTGACATCATACCATCCTCCCATGAATTCCTACAAGTTGGAATTTGATGAAGCACTTTCTTCCTTTCAAACGGTGAATCTTCCAATCAAAATTCTAATATAGGATCTTGAGTATCCTCATTTAGCAAGTGTTTCCTTTTGACTGATGTATAATGATCTTTGTACTGGATGGATTTTTCTTCTTCTCATAACTACCACTTATTCTTCTAATGAGGTTACCAAGAGTTATATCCTTCTATAGGTGACTTCCATAGACTTCTTATTTCAACTATCTTTCTATGATGATGTCACAAGCTCTCACTTTCAATGCTTCAATGATGCCATGATGCATCCTATCATGCTCCTTAGTGGCTCATGATAGCCATATATTACAACAGAAAAATTCAAAAACATAAGCTTGAAAAGAACTAGGCGAGGAAGACTATCTTAGTCATAGTAGAGATCTTTTACTTACTCTTTCTCGGATTTCTTATTTTCAGCTTCCTCTACTTCTTTGGTGATATGATCCTCTTCTCTTCCTCTTTTGTTATTGTCTTTCTTGAGCTTAGGACAATCTCTCTTGTATTGCCTATATTCTTGACATCCATAGCATTGAACCTTAGCCATGTTTTTTTCCTTTTCTGAGGACCAAATTTTGCAAACTTTCCTTTTCCTTTCATCATTGTAGCATATGCTTGATTTTTCTCACTTGATCCTACATCAGTTTTTGCCTTCAACCCAGTTTATTCAATCTTGCATAGTGATCATAGGTCATTAAATGGAGTAACTTATTTCTTACCATAAATTCTTGAAGTAAAGTTACCCCATTCCTCTAGTAGTGAATTTAGTACTACGATGGTCATCTCTTTGTCAAACATTATTTCACCCAGGTCTTGAAGTTGATCCCTTATTTCAGATATCCTCATAAAGTATACGGCTATTACTTGTTCTTTTGATACCCTTAGCTTATAGAGTTATTGCCTTAATGAGATAATGTCTCCTGCAATGCTTATGGAAAACAACTCTACCATTTTGTCATATATTTATTTTGAAGTTTCGAGTTTAGATACATATGGGATGAGGGGATCCTTGATGGATTCTATGAGAATCCTCTGAGCCCTTACTTCCCCTTTCATAAACCTTGCAAGTGCTTGGGAATTTTGTTTTGGAGGTTTGGTGATAGAGCCCTTAACATGTTCCATGCCCACATTCTCAATGAGATTTAGATCTGTCCTCTTCTTCCATGAAAGAAAGTTTGAAGCCCCAACCAATTTGTTGCTTTCCTTGCAAAAAGACATTTTGACAGATTCAAATGTGGACATATGTATACTTACTTGTGAAGATGCATCTTCCACTTGTTGCTTCTTTAAGTTTGATGATGAAATATATAATAGAAAACTTCTTCTTGATGAAGATAGTTCTCTTCAAGAGTGATCCTTGGCTCCACAGAGAGGAAGATCACTTTAGATATTTTAACGATGATGTCTTACGGATGTCTAAGGCAAGAAAAAAAGAAGTTGTCCATGGGTAGGAGCGAAGAAGTCTAGTGCAAAAGCAAAAGTATTAGAGGATGGAAAGGCTCTGCAGCTCAGTGCAGAGAGGCCTCAAGTAGTGTCTGCAACTGTGTGCACAGACCCCTACAGCTGAATGCACAGGGAATTTTTGAGTCTGTAAGCTTAACTGAATATCAATAAAGAAGATTGTTGCAGAAATTCCTGTGTTTTATCTATTATCTTTTGTTATGTATGAATGCGCTTTATGCTGTGATGAATCATGGTTTTATGAAATAATGTTGTATTGATGCTTGACTTTACTTGATCTACATTGTTATCTGAACGTAATTAATGTTAAGTGATTACGCAAAGATTATAACGCTTTCTGTTAAAGCTATCAAACACTTAAGTAGATTTGAGAAAATAATGGTCTAAGGGTAATCTAAAGCGCGCGTAAGTAGCTAATTGACCTATTTAGGGTTCGCAAAATACAATCGTAGACCTTCACAAAGGTCTAGAGGCCGATTGTAGGAAGTTATAAGAATAGGCTGCAGGAGCATAGAGGTATGTGTGAAGGCAGATCTAGGTCGCCAAAAGGACATCACATTGATCTCTGGGTGCAGAAACTTGGTTCCATCATCCCCCCATACTGTTGTGGGTGAGACTTCAGTCCGCACAATGCAGACTGATGCTGAAAGGGCCAGTAGTGTAGGGATTTGTTGGTGCATCTAACTCTGAACCTAGGTTAGGACCCCCCAAGCCAAAAAATGGTTCTATTCGTAAGACTGGGATCTGCATAAAGAGATGTGTGATGTCACATCACTGGAATCCGACCAAGAAGGAAATTGAGAAGTGGTTGGATAGAAAGATCCATGAATTCGCGGCGCAAGAAAAGAGGAATCCGTGCCTGATAAAAGAACAGTGGTTGGACAGATATTTGTACACTGAAATACACGGAATCTTCTTTTGCACCTTCCCGATAGAACTATATGAGTGGATCGCTAAATTGGCAGACATCCAAGGAAGGTGTAGGCTTGATGGTCTGATAGTGTGGACCCCAAAGCTCGTGCAGAGGTTGGAAGCTTCTGAAGTTAAGATCGCGCGCGCAGTTGATCACTGGCTTGATCGAGTCATCAAAGGATTTGTTATAGAGTTTGCGGTTGATACCTCAGTCAGTTACAGTGAAGCAGAGTGACGCTTCTTCAAGGGACCACGAGATAAGTACTTGAGATATTTGAATACTTGGATTAAGATGCTCTAGTGTGAAAAGCAGGTTATTCCATTACCTTGATGTTTGGATCTACACGAAGTGGATGACGATTTAGAAATCAAGGAAAAACAGGTCCTGAATATAGTCCATTGATTGGACCTCCTTCAAGTGACGACGAGGGAGCAGCATAGGCTTTACCGTAGAGAGTTGTCCAGTTGATAAGGCATGGTTTTCTGTGAATACCTCATCTGTCCACACCACCTCCACAACATACACCTTCACCCACACTGCCACCACCATTGCCGCTAGTCAACATGTCAAATACGATGAAGCTGCCAATTTTCAAGGGATTAGGAAGTGAGGACCCAGATCAGTTTTGGTTTGTTGCGAAGGCTATGTGGACAACACAACAAATTACAGATGATAATACAAATAAGGTGCACTTAGTCACTGTTGTTCAGGACCGCGTGCTGACATGGTATGTGAAGTATTGCATTGATAATCCATTGGCGTCGTTGGCAGATACTCAGACAACTTTCAACAAGGAATTCGTTAAGCCTAAATTTGAATCGCAGTTGGTAATTGGATTTAAGGAAATCATGATGAGGCCCAGTGAAATGCCATGGGATCTAGATCAAAGACTAAAGTGCGGGATCTAGGAAGCTAATATTAACCTCACAGATAGCCAGCACCGCGACTGGTTTATAGCTGCACTCCTACCCCACTTAAGGATTTCTTTATCACAACAAAAGATAAGAACTCAGGCGGAAGCCCCGGAAATCACGATGAGATTGCATGAGTCACCTATCTAGGACCCTTCTTTGGGAGTTCAATAGATTCATGCAGAGTTGTAGAATCTCTTCTTGGAGTTGTAGATCTTGAAAAAGGAAAAAGCGGCTCCGCCGAAGGTGGGCGAAGAAATGTGGTGTATTAAGTGTAAAAATCAGGGGCATGATAAAGATCACTTCCTTGTCTTTGCGAATTACATCACAAGAGGGGGGCCTATGCCCCTAAGGTAGGAAGCTCCAGTAGGACCCAGTGCAGGGCCCGCGCTATGGTGCGCTATTTGTCAAGTAGCCGAAAACATGTAACAGACAATTGTCATTTGCTACAAAAGTTTGTACAGACCACACAAGGTGCAGAAGACGCGCGTAGCAAGTGCTAGAAGATACCGTCTCAAGGAACTACTTTTATTAGAGGTTGGTTTTCTCGATCTTTTATTATTATCTCCTGGTGATTTCTCTCACCTAATCCTCGAAGGTGACTCCCATCTTTTCATTTCCCTTATTACTAAGCTCCTATATGAATCCTCGTCTCTCAAAATTTCCAAAAGTTGAAGACTCGAAAGCTCCCTAAATCTCATCAAACAACTCCTTCCTTGCATCTCTATTTCCATTCCCTCACATATCTATAGATCGGATAATCAATTAGCCAACAAAGGTTGTGTTACACTCTCTATGTTTAACCATTCTTCTTGGTCTTCCTCTCCCCCTTCCTCTTTAATACAAGAATGTTAGGATATAGAACCTCAATATATCAATACCCCAATGCGGGTTCCAAGCAATGAATTAAATGGAGTTCAACTACAATTATGTTTTCATTTACTTCCATGCACAATTTAATTTTCTTGTTAGCATAGACTTTGTATCTCAATAAGGTTGTTATTTTTGTCTCTTGTAACACCACCTCCCACATTTACCCACTTTAACAGGCCTATCAGGGTAAGCATGAGTTGAGGGATACTATGACATGACCCAACCTCTTAAGTATAGTTAAGGAAGTGGAGTCAACAAACTGGAACTTTACTGACATTCCTCGGGAGCTACAGGATAGCCAAGAAATAAACAACCACTCCAAGTGCCCAAACCTTGAGCTAAGCTACTTGTTAAGTGAGTTGAGCCCACAAATGAATGCATGAAAAGGCCTCCATGTAGTTATAGGCCTTTAATCACATGGTTAATCCTGTAAGGGTGTGGTTATGACTCAAAACTTCTAGTTTAGAGGGTGGGGTCCCAAATTCTGAGCTACCATTTCATGCTAGCCTCCATACCACTGCCCAAAACTTAGTGAGATTTCCAGAATGATAAATCACATCAGGACAAATCCATTCATACAAAATGTGATCAAATAATTGACCTAACCAGGCCTAACCATGACATTCATTTCGTCAAACATATGGTGAACATGTAATCTACAGGTCATGAATGCATATCTGAATATAGGGGTCTAAAACTTATCTGAGAATCACCAAGAAGGTCTATTTCCCTCTCATAATAGTTGCAATAGCATTTTTTAGCTCATGCATTCATTAACCATTCATCAACTAATCAAAACATATCAAGAGCCATAGATAGAACTTGTTATAGAACAATGCTTATAACCAACATATAACCAAAATAATAACCATGATAGAACATCCATCAAAGCCACTTAATGTCAAGTACAAGTACTCATAAAATAAAATAGGAAAATAGCTCTTAGTAACATATGCAAAAGCCAACTAAGTCAGTGACTTCCACATACCAATTGACCATAGATTGGGCTAAATCAAATCTTTCTTTCTGCCAATCACCCTCATGACATATTCCAAGGATGAATGTGGGACTCAAGACATAAACAGCCAGGGCTTCCCAAAGATTAAACCATCTCCACCCTCATGCTCCCGCGATCTCGCCAAAACCAGTCAAGAGATCAGATAATCAAACCAAAACATAAACAACCAGGGCTCCCAGGAGATTAAACCACCTCCACCCTCAAGCTATTGTGATCCCACCAAAATCGATCAAGAGATCACTAAGCCCAAAACAAGCTTGGATGCCTCATAATTTCTTCACCAATACCTTGAGGAATTTTATTATCTCCACCCACCTGTCAAAGGGCTTCTTGGAGATTAAATCACCTCCATCCCCAACCCTTGGGAATTTTCCTGATACCAACTCACCTGGTTCCAAAATCTTCTCACAATACAAATATCAACCAAATAAAAGAATCTCATCACACAATGGCTATCCAGAAATGGAAAGGCAAAGCTAAAACCACTATCACACCTGAAAAAACCCATTCCAATGACATCAAGAGAACTAAATACAAAAATGCATGTACCATGTATTCATAAACCATCTAGGAAATTACACATGACTCCTGTTATTGGCAAGTCTTCCTTTTGAAGCTGCTCGATCCAACTTTTCCGTGTCTGTCCCTTGCTTTCCTTGTCCTTCCCTTCCCTTATCCTTCCTTTGCTGTTCCTTTCTCCAATGCTAGAGTGCTCCAAGAATGCTCTAAGTGTGCAATACTATGAGAGAATAGAGAGATCTCAAAAACTAAACTGACAAAAGTTGTGAACTGATCCTCATAAGCATTTTTATTATTGAGGCCTCTATTTTCTTCATTTTACTATATTTTTCCTTCAATTTACCTCTCATGAAAACTTGTGACCTTTCATCTCCCTTTTCTCCTATTTTCCTTTATTTTCATAAGTAAAATGCCAAATAATGCATATTTTCCTTTCCAAAGTCTTTTCTAATGCCTTTTCCAATTTCCTTAGCCATAATAAACCAAAAATGATACCCACTAGGATGTTTTGCCCAAAATTTATCTTGGAATACATGTCCCATGACCTTGGTCTTATTTTTTCCTTTATTAATTTTATTACATTAACTTTTGACCTAGGGTTGTTATAGATCCCTCCCCCTTAGTGGACCACCGTCCTCGGTGTTCTATGACACGTATGACCAACAAAACCGTTGAAAAATAAAACATACTACCCATGGAGATTTATAACTCAGTTGATACAATATTTATAATGAACAACCTGCTGAAGAGCAAAATCAACATGACAACATGACAACCATACCTTTTTATTGGAGCTTTATAACACAACTCATTATGGTATTTACAAAAACAATAATACATAAATATGTACATATACCAAAACTCATTTGCCTCAACCAATAAATAATAAAGGATACAAAGCCCACATTTGATCTTCCATCTCCCATGTAGCTTCATCGAGCCCAAAGTGCTTCCACTACACTTTAACTTGCTTGATTGCTCGGTTTCAAACATGAGTTGTTTTCACTGCAATATGCATTGAAGTTATGGTTGGAAATTTCCTTCTGGATCCACCTACAATATAGACCATTCAATCACATGATCAACATCCTTCACATATATTTTAAGTAATGAAATAGGGAAAACATCATGGACTTAAATTGGTAGTCCAAGTTTGTAGGCCACTAGTCCAATCCTCTAAGGGCTCTTGAAACGTCCACAATAATGAGGTGCCAACTTGGCACATGATCCAATCCTGAAGGATATTTTCTTGGGTTTGACGCACAAGTACACATGCTCCCCAAACTAAAACTCCTTAAACACCCTATGTTGGTACATAAATTTTTTTCCTGTCCTCTGTTTCGTTTATATTCTTATTGATAACCTGCTTTTCTTATTCCATCTCAGCCAACATGTTCGGTGCTATCAGTACCCTGTTCACTAGACCACTCCAGCTAATGGGAGTATTACAACTCTAGCCATAAATCTCCTCAAACAGACTCATCCTCAGTGACTCCTGATACCCATTGTTGTAAGAAAACTAAACCAATGGAATATACTCCTCCCACCTCCTTTGTTGGCGCATAACATACATCCTCAACATGTCCTCCAGAATCATGCTGACCCTCTTTGTCTGTCCATCTGTCTGTAGATGATAAGTTGTATCGAAGGCCAACTCTGTACCCAAGCCTACAAATAACTCCTTCCAAAACCTAGAAGTGAACTTGCATCTTTGTCGAATATAATATTCTCAGGAATACCATGCAATCTCGCTATCTCCCTTATGAAGACCTGACCTACCTCACTAGCTGAATTAGTATACTTCACTGGAATGAAATGAGCTACCTTGGTCAACCCGTCAACCACAACCATGACTAAATCATGTTGTCTAGGTGTACTCGACAAACTTGTGATGAAATCCATGGAAATGACTTCCCGTTTCCATTCTGGAATCTGAATCGGTTGCAATAGACCACCTAGATGCTTTCACTCTGCTTTTACTTGTTGACAATCTAAACACCTTGTGACGAACTCAACTACCTCTTTCTTCAAATTTGGACAGCAATAGAACTTCCTCATAGTTGTTGAAGTCTTCTAACATCCCAAATGATCTAAATATGGCTTAACATGAAATTCCCTCAGTATAAACTTATTGAGTTCACTATTGTCTGACAATTGCTATTGTCCATAAATCTTAACAAACCATCTATCGTGAGATGATAATCCACATCCTGATCACATGTACCTTGTTGTTGTAACCGGTGCTTAAGCTGTCGACACCTGTCATCCTATTGTCATGCCTATAAGATCCAATCCTGTAAATTTGTCCCATATGAACTCATAACTGCTATGTGATTCACCTGCACTCTTCTACTAAGACAAATTGAAACCCTATTCTCCTTACCCTTGATGTACCCAATCTCAAATTCGAATTCACTGAGCGTAGCAAACCATCTAGCTTTCCTAACATTCAGATTAGGTTGGTAAAATAAGTATCTCGGTCCACTATGATCACTCATCAACAAAAACCTCCTGTGAAGAAGATAATGCCTCCACACATCTTCAATGCATGAATGATCGTTGCCAACTCAAGGTCATGTGTCACATAGTTTTGCTCATGCTAATTCAGTTTCCTTGACTCATAGCATACACTTGTCCCTCCTGCATCAAGACTCCACCAGGTCCTCCCTTGCAAGTATATGTAAACACCACGAACTCTTTATCTGGATCATCAATCTTTAGAACTGGAGCATTTGTAAGCAATTGCTTCAACTGCTCAAAACTAGTTGCACATTCCTCTATCCATTCAAATTTATTTCCTTTCCTCTGCAAATATGTAATATGATAATAAATATGTGAGAAGTTCCTGATGAACCTCAAGTAATAACTTGCTAACCCCATGAATTTACCTTATCCACATTTCTAGGAGATTCCCATTTCACGACGACTATGATATTTTTCGGGTCCATTTCCATGCCTTCCTTGGAAAAAAAATGTTCCAAGTAATGTACCTTTGTCTGAAATAAAACAAACTTACTAAGCTTGGCATACAACTAATTTTCTCTTAGCAATCTCAATATTGTTGCTAAGTGTTCAACATGTTCTTCCTCATTCTTAGAATATATCAATATATCATCAATGAATACTATCACAAACTTGTCTAGATAAGGACACAACACATTATTCATCAAACACATGAAAGAAGATAGAGAATTAGTCAAACCAAAAGGAACCACAAAAAACTCATAATGCCCATACCTAGTCCCAAAAGGAATATTTTAGACATCCTCTTCTTTGATGTGTACTTGATGATATCGTGATCTCAAATCAATCTTCGAGAAAAATGTTGCTCCCTTCAATTAATCAAATAAATCATCGATCTGCAATAACTTATACATATTCTTGATCGTCACCTTGTTCAACTACATGTAATCAATACAAAACCTAAGGGTACCATCCTTCTTCTTCACAAACAATGTTGGTGCACCTCAAGGTGATACACTTGACCTAATGTATCCCTTGTCAAGAATTTCCTTCAACTTCAACTTCAATTCCACTAGCTCTAAAGTGCTCATCCTGTAAGGTGCCTTCAATGCTAGTGTTGCTCCTAATACCAACTCAATAGAGAATTCCACTTCCCCATGAGGCAGTAACTCTGAAATTTTTGCTAGGAATACATCATGAAACCATTGTAAAATTGGATACCTCTTCAAGGCTTATGCATCCTCAATATCCATGCCTTATCACTGGAAACATGTACTTCAAATAATACACCCTTTCCTCTAATTGTGCTTTTCCTACATAGTTGTAACCATTATTACCTATGTAGGCTTCTTCTTACCCTGCAAGATTCTCTTCACTCCATCATCATCCAAACACTCAATATCCTTCTCATAACAATCCACCTTAGTTCTGTGAAGGTACAACCAATCCATACCCAGAAGAATATTGTATGATCCAAATGGAATCACATTTAGACGAGTTGATGTAGGCATACCATTCAACTCAAATGTAGAAGCTCTTGTGAAAATTTGGATGTCCAAATTCCTACTGCAACAATTGATTACATTTCTCCTATTTGTTAATTATTGAACCAAATTATTTATTATTTCCTACAATAAACACTGAAACAAATACACTGCGGCCTTCACCATTTAAATAAAATATGGAAACAAGAAACTCAACAAGAAATAAATACACAACACATCTACATAGCTATTTTTAGACAAATGTCCCCAGAAAAACCCAATGCGGGAAAACTAGTGCAGTAGCTCTGAGGGTTTTATTATTATGCAGTAGTAATTTCTGAATACAATCTTTGGATGCCCTCCTGACAATCCAGTTATAAATAATATCACTGATAGAGAGATAAGTGAATTACCTCACACTATCACTGGACATCCTGGTTGATCCATCCACTGAATGAATTTCCCTTAGCTGCCTCTGCGCAGTCACTACATCAGCCCATCGTCACACCCTCTGGGCACTGTGTCACTCCTCCCGGCCGATCGATTTACCTATGAGATTCTGACTTCTGCTCTCTCGGTCTCACACCCTGGCTTCCAGCTACATAAATCGATATCCTCGGCTAATTTTTAGATTTCCTCAAGGCTCTGCGCTTCCTCTGTGTGGCCCTGCATGGCTTTGCGTCAGCCTCTCTGGCTCTGCGCTCTCTCTCTCTCTCTCTCTCTCTCTCTTCTCTGCTGAGTATTCTCCAAATGAGAAATATTTCCCTTCGGATACTATCCCTGCCCCTCATTGCAAAAGATCACTATTGAAAATCTTTTCGGCAGTTGCTCTGCTTTAGAAAATCGAACTTCTGATCTCCCCTATGTGTGTTCTCCAAGTGCCCCTCAAGCCTCTTCTTATATCTTTATGTTGGACAACCAACGGCCTAGATTAACTTTTAATCAATGGCTTAGATCATTTTGGCTCAATCCTCGTCTTCTTCTAGAAGTTACACCCACAATTAGATTAATACCCTTTAATTATTTTAATTTCCTAAGTTTAGACTTAGAGTCCCATTAAAAATAACAATTAATTATTTTAATACAATTGTCTCCTCGTGGAATTTCCCAAAATAATTTCTGGGTATTGGAGAATGCATGCGTCTAAGCCTCCCTGCTAATTTTGAGACTTAGATCACATCCAATGTTACCCGAAATCAAAACTCCTTCTTAGTGAGGAATGTTCTCTAACAATGCCCCTTGCTGAAGCATCACTATGTTCTGCAACATCTCATTTTGCACTACTGACGTCTGACATCTCTGCCCACCAACTACTGTGCAAATGTTGCATTTGTACTGTTGCTGACCCTGCCACTGCCAACACTGTAACTCCCTCTTAATTTTTCATTCATGTTGTTGTTGGCCCTGCCACTACCAACTCTACATCTGCATTGCGAACTTCTCCAACTATTGTTGATACTACATCAACAATGGAAAAGCATCCCAAAAGTACTAAACTGGCGTTCAATATGATGCATCTCGTTACTAGAGTTCTGATTGCTACTAGTCTCTACATTGACCCTCTGAAACCTCTGTGTTGTTGCTAACCTTTTCTCTGTGCCAACTGCACTTCTGCGAATTTTGTTATGCACTTCTTAGTCTCTGGTGCTCTTACCCACTGCAATTGTCACTCTGTCACTCCTCTGCACCAACTGACATTGGTCCATCTTACTACTACTAATTTGGGCTCTTGTAGCAAGGAATTGATCCAAGAGGTGGGATCCTCAAGGATCCTGCCCATCTGTAGTCCTTTCGAACTACACCTCTAAATCTCCCCACCTCCCTCCTAGAGATGCCTGGGATATCATGGAGAACACCTCCTCCTCGATCTTCATGGATGTAACCTTCAGATCATGCTTCTCATCTTTGTCCTTCTTCCCGAGAGGACAATGTGTTGCGTAGTGACCAAATTCACCACACCTAAAGTATTTGATCTTCAAAACATCTATCATCTTCTTATGTTGCTCCTTCTACCCCTTGGATGTGAGGGTTGCATTCTCTTTCTCCTCCTTGGGCTTCGACCCACTACTACTACTTTCGTCAAGTTTCCACTTGACCAAGCCTCTCCTCAGCTCCTCTTGCTTAAGGGCTGCCCACATTTCATCCTAGTTTGGAAAAGTCACCCTACCCAGGATGCTCTGGATAAAGACTTGCCACTCCACAGATACTAAATTTACGACCAATCTTACCATGTCGGAACCTTGAGTTGTTGACCCCATAGATGCAAGCCCATCTTTGGTAGACTTCTAAAGCTTAGAGAGGAACGAGTTAATGTGTTATCCCTTCTACATATGCATAGATCTCATCTTCTGCTCCAAATACATCTTCCGTTTCTCGGAAGATCCTTGATACAACATCGACAATGCATCCCACATCTCCTTGGTAGTGTTTCTGCCAGCGATGTGATAGAATATATGGTCCTTTACTCCGTCGAGGATCATTCTCTTTGTCTTTGCCATTTCTCCCTTGTACTTTTTGAGTGGATCTGGATCTGTAGGCCCATCTACCGCGACGTCGATGTAGACTTTGAGAAAATGTTCATCCAGAAGGCATGACATCCTTTCCTTCCAGATCACATAGTTGGATGCCTTATCAAACCTATCTTGATCTCTCAGTCCACTGGCTGCCATCTCTGCCAATTAAAATGTCGAATGACCTCCTCTCTCCTCCTGTTGCTTAATAAATGAGAATTCGAATTCCCTGGCTAGGAATTCTCTAAGGAATAAATTCTTTGAAGTGTCTCTTCTTCCTTTTGACATCTTTCTGCCTGACAACTACCTACAAAAAAATACATCACACAAGGATCCCCTCTTCGCTAAATATTTTGTTGCACTGCTCCATCTGCTATTGACAAATATCGATCTGGAAATCCTACCTCTCTGTCGACTCACCCAGAGAGAGATTTACCACGAAAATATTACCCTCATGGCCTGACCGCGCAAACCCTCAGGGGATTAAAATTTTTGCCTATGCAGGAATTTCAAACTCCCTTCCTCCTTTAGCGCTGGGCTCTTCTGATATTGCTCTCTTGTTTCACCTGCAACTCTGATACCATGTGAAAATTTGGATGCGCAAATTCCTAGTACAACAACTGATTACGTTTCTCTTATTTGTTAATTACTGAACCAAATTATTTACTGTTTCCAACGGTAAACACTGAAACAAATACACTGCATGCTTCACCATTTAAATAAAATATGGAAACAAGAAACTGAACAAGAAATAAATACAAAACACATCTACACAGTTATTTTGGACAAATGTCCCTGGAAAAACCTAATGCGAGAAAATCCGTGCAGTAGCTCTGAGGGTTTTATTATTATGTAGTATTAATTTATGAATACAATCTCTAGATGCCTTTCCCACAATCCAGTTACAAAGAATATCACTGATATAGAGATAAGCGAGGTTACCTCACATTATCACTAGAAATCCTGGCTGATCCAGCCACTGCTTGAACTACCACTGGCTAGCTCTGCGCAGTCACCACATCAGCCTAATGTCACACCCTCTGGGGATTGCATCACTCCTCTTGGCTGATCAATTTTCCTATGAGATTCTGACTTCTGCTCTCCTGGTCTCACACCCCAACTTCCATCTACAGAAATTAATCTCCTCAGGAAATTTTCGAACTTCCTCAAATATCTGCACTGCCTCTGCATGAGCCTATTGTTGGCTTGCGGGGTCCTGACATAGGTTTAGAGTTAGATGCACCAAACAAATCCCTACATTACTAGCCCTTTCGACATCAGTTTGCAGTGCGCGGACTGAAGTCTCACCCGAAGAAGTATGGAGGGATGTTGGAACCAAGTTTCTGCACTAAGAGATCAGTGTGCTGTCCTTTTGGTGACCTAGATCTGCCTTCACCCAGACCTCTATGCTCCTACAACCTATTGCTATAAATTCCTCCAATCGGGCTCTAGACCTCTGCGAAGGTCTACGATTGGCTTTTGTGGACCCTGAACAGGTCAATTATCTACTTACGCGTGCTTTAGATTACCCTTAGACCTATTTTCTTAGATCTACTTAAGTGTTTGATAACTTCAACGGAAAGCGTTATAGTCTTCACGTAATCACTTAACATTTATTACGTTAATATAAAAATGTAGATCAAGTAAAGTCGTGTATCAATACATCATTATTTCATAAAACCATTATTCATCACAGCATAAAGCGTATTCATACATAACAGAAGATAATAGATAAAACACATGAATTTCTCTAACAATCTTCTTTATTGATATTTAGTTAAGCTTACAGACTCAAAGCTTCCCTGCGCACTCATCTACGAACACTACTCGAGGCCTCTGTGCACTCAGCTGTAGAGCCTTTCCCTTCTCTATGACTTCTACTTCTGCGCTAGACTTCTTCGCTCGTACCCATTCACAACTTCTTTTTTTCTTGCCTTAAACATCCCTAAGACACACCTATTTATAAAATCCCATGGTCCGTGGACCATGGGTAGATCTTCAAAAGCTGAATCAAGTTACATAAAAGAAGGGTAAAACCCTTTTTGACTCTTAACTAGCTACGCGCTCTGCGACCACATTTTGCGGAGACTTTACATCTTTTAAAATTAAAACTTGGGGTTTTGCCCCAAAACATGGGATTTTTCCCCAAAACTGATCTAGGGGACCCCATCCCAATAGGCCCCTAACACAAATATCGTGACTCACCCTCGAGCCACTCAACTGGAGCAGAGATAGATCCCCCGGCTCCACTTTCACCACTATTACTTTAACCGTGCTCTACGTGGCTACCTGCTTCACCTGTTCGACCAACTATTATGTGGCTAGTCCTTCGCTGTCCTACTTGATCTTTTGTTGTGTAAGATTTAGGTTCGCCAACTTATCCTATATGTTGGCAGAGACTTGGTAGGCTTCTACCAACCAAGGATCCAACCATGCCTTAATGGCTTCCTCTTGTTTCTAGGCCTGGGTACCAGAGTGCTTCCTCGGTGACTCGTGCACTGGCATTGGCCTCTTATGTTTGTCTTTCTTGGGATTGGGATTTTAATGCACTGGTGTAGGTTTCGGCCTAGGCAACCTCGGCGCCGTATGCATAAGAGAAGGAGTCACCATGCTTACAACTTCCAGAGACTCTCCCTTGGAGGCAACGGTTCCTCCGGTGCTTGTAGTCTCACCTCATCCGGACATGGTGCTAAGAATAAACTGTTGGGTATCCTTAGGCAAAGTATCAAACACAGAGCTGGTGACTAAATCTGTAAAAAACTGAGGATTCATAAATGGCGGACAACACAGCTTGAAAATTCTAAGGATTCAAATTGTTCTTTACTGGAAATCCATGCGTAATTTATAGGCGAATTTGAATTCAAATTTGACCATTCCCCCCAAAATCCATCCATAAATGTTGATCTGGCGACAGATCTTCAAAGGTTTCAGCCTTAAATGCCACCCCCCCACTCCTCTTAACCATCTCCTGGCTGTCAAATCATGAACAGTGATTGTAACGGTCATTTTCTGGTTGTGTTGCATTGCATCTCTCCTCATAGCGCAACTCCCTTCGTGCACCTTCTGATATTGTGACATTACCCTTTCCTGTGCAGCCCCTCTGTCGCGTAGTTCCACCATCTAGGCAGTGTAGTTTATAGTCCCTCGCTCCCTTGCAACTGCCTAGAGCACTAAGACTATCCTGTCATCATGTAGTCATTGAGATGGATCCCCTGTGTATGGCTTCAACCGGCTTCCATTTACCCTTCTCGAAAATGGCTTTCCATTCAACTTTGCGAGCTGAACTGCACCACCATCTGTAATTTCTTTGATGGATTATGGCCCCAGCTAGTGCATTTGAAACTTTCCTGGAAACTTAGCGAACTTGCTATCATATAATAAAACCAAGTCATTTACCTTGAAGGTGCGCAGTTTGATGTGCTAATCATGCCAAGATTTTTTGCGTTCCTTCTGAACCTGCTGATGGAATCCAACCAGAAACTTATCTTCTTCGAGCTCCATTAGTTGTGCGAGTTGTTCTTCTAAGGGTCTGCAGTTTGCCATCCCTATGAAAGCCTCTATGCATAGACTCAGTATGATATATTCCATCGGCATTATAGCCTCTACACCATAAACCAATCGGTAAGGCGTCTGACCTGTTAGCTTTTTTCAAGTATTCCTGTATGCACATAACACCGTTGGTACTTGCACGTCCCAATCATTCTGTTGCGTGTTGCAAATCTTCGTCAACACATTCTCCAATATCTTATTGAAATCCTCAACTGTTCCATTGGCCTGAGGATGATATGGTGTAATTTTGTGATGGAAAACTTGGAACCCTTCTGTTAGTGCGCTGATCATTTCATTGAGAAAATGTGTACCATGGTCACTCATCAATACCTTTGGGCAACCGAACCTGGTCAATTCATATTCAAACAAAAACTTTGTTGTTGTTTCCCTTGTATAGTCCTTCATAGGTTGTGCCTCCACCCATCTTGCCAAATATTTTGTCGTCGTGATGATGTAGCGCGCACCTGTTTTCTTACCTGGGGGCTAAATCGGTCCTACAAAATCAATGGCCCATTTCTCAAATGGCTACAATGGCACCTACAGATTTAGCGGTAGCTCATCCCTCTACAACAGCTTGCCTGTCCTCTAACATGGATCACATGCTTTATAATATGCTTTAGAGTCTTTATGCAGCGTCGGCCACCACAACCCAGTGCGCAAAACCTTTTGCGTTGTTGCTTTCGCTGTATAATGTCCTCCCGGAGCTCCTCCATGAGCTTCAGCGAGGATACTATTTCGTTCAAAATTGGGCACATATCGTCGAAGTATCTCGTTCAATCCCATCTTATACAAATGGCCTACAATCACTGAGAAATCAGTCGTGCACACCACCAACTCTTTCTTTTGCTGACCAGTGTATCCTTTTGGAGCCATCCCTGCAGTCAAGAAGTGGATAATATCCACGAAGTGGTTATCCTCTATGCACACTGCGAAGAGCTGCATGTCAGGTAGCCCTTCCTCCAAATTAGTAGGCTCCTCTCCTGTCTCAATGTGTGACAGATGATCAGGTCCTGCATTCAACCTTCCTGGTTTCACAATTACCTCAAAATCATATTCTTGGAATAACAACAGCTATTTGCATATTCCCCCCCCCCAACACATGATTATTGACTAGATACTTTAATGCAGAATGGTCTGTGTACATCTTGAAATGTCCGCCCAACAGGTAATGCCTAAATTTTTGGAGCGTGTACACCATCTCCAATCCTTTGCGCTCTGTTGTCGAATAATTATCTTTTAGCCTTTAACAACTTTTTGCTCACAAAGGCTATAGGTTGATCCTGTTATCCTTCGCCAACCTATGTTAGCACTACTTCCAATGCAATACACAAGGCATCAACATGCACATGGAATTATTTCTTCTAGTCTGGGAAGACCAAGATCGGTGTGGTAACCATTTTCTCCTTCAAGGCATCTAGACTGCACTGACATTCTTCATTTCAGCAGAATGTAGCGTCCTTCTTTAGCAACTTCTCCATGGGCGAGGTAATCTCAGCATATGCCTTGATAAAATTTTGATAATATCTGATATGGCCCAACGGTGCGTGCAACTGTTTAACACTCCTTCGGGCTTCCAAATTCATTATTACCGTGATCTTGGTAGGGTCCACCATGAGTCCTTGCCTGCATACAACATGATCCAGCAAAATCCCAAAGGGGACACAAAACAAGCACTTCTTCAAGATCAGTGCAATCTGATACCTTCGGCATGTATTCAACATTAAGCGCAGACTGTCTACATGGTGCTTGAAAATCCCAAACACTATCTAGTCATCGAAATAGACTTTCAAAAAATTTGTGAATAAACTCTTTGAATTCCGCGATGACTATGTGAGAGAATATTGTCGACGCATTCTTGAGTCCGAAGGGAATCACCGTATACTAAAAACAACACCATTCCGTCACGAAGGTTGTTTTACTCCTGTCTTCTGGCGTGATCTTGATCTAATGGTATCCAAAGAACCCATCAGTAAACAAATTGGCCTCCTTTCCTCCAACATTGTCCAAGACCTTGTCGGTAAACAGTGTCAGGAAAGGATCATGGACACAGGCATCATTAAGATTTCTTAGATCTACACAAATCCTTATTTCGTCCTTCTGCTTCTTTTCCTGAACTACCATTGAGATTACCCAATCATATTCCTCCACTGGTTCAATAATACCTACTTCAAGCATCTTGTCCAATTCCAAGTGGACCTTTTCCTTGTATTTGGGATTAAGGCGATATGGCCTCTACTTAACGGGCTTCATATCTAGTTTCAAAGTTAGTTTCATCACTCCCAAATCGCATATGATGCCTTTCAAGTCCAAAAATTTTGTAGGGAATAAATCCTAATATTCGCGAAGCAACTCGGCAACTTTATCTACTGTAGCATAATCCCAGTAATCCCCAATCTTTGCAAACTTCGGCTCTGCCTTTGTGCCAATTTTTACTTGTCTAGTTTTCAATGGCACGTGATGTCTGGATTCTCTATCTCCGGTCCCTCAACCTCGCGGTGACCTTCTACATCTGGGATATTTATATTCCTTGGATCTTCATCCTCCACTTCAGTAATCATATTATAGAATTCCAGCGCATGGTGCAGCTGGGTGCTCCAATCTGGTTGAACCAATTCCAAATGATCCTGCAGTATTCTGAAGATCGCTGACTTAACCTCCTGCAGTGCCTCATCTATGCTTTCCAACCCATCTTCAAAGATGAATGTCCTCATGAACCCTTCTCTTGAGACATCCCACTCTGCGGTGTCGTGGCGGAGCTCCGTTTCCAAATACCAATTCTTAGGGATTATGTCCAAAGTGTGACAGAATAAATGCACCCATTCTAGTTGTGACTCCGTTCCATATACCTTAGTCCATTTGGCCAAATGATCGCACGGGTCATTCCTCCCATCGTACTTGTCACCTATCCATACTTTAGGATGACCAAATCGAATTCTCATCATCCTTTTGTAATCGTGCCACTCATCAAAGTTGCCTTTGTGTGTACCCCACCATTGAGCGGGCATAGCGCGCAGTGCCCAGTCCAACGCTTGAAAGTGGTAATCCTCTAGAACTTCTCTTTCAAAAACATCCAAAAATTTATCTATGTCAGTTAAACCATCATAACAAGGAAAATTTCTTACCTTCGACGACACACAACGCAATGATTTGGTCATCATGTTGCAACGAAGTGTGGATACTTCATGCAGCTTGTTTTTCCAATGTTCCATTTCTTCGAATGAAATTGAGGTACAGGAATTTTCTCGGTCCCATGCAATTCGTCCATCAGCTGTCGGATTAACCCAATCTTGGTCTTGCACTGTGATTTTATGGATCTGATCCAAATCATCCTCACTCTCCTCATAGTCACGGAACGCTTCAGTATAGCGCGGTCCTTCTGTAGCGTCCAATGGTACTACAACATGATTTCCTTTCAAATGACATTGTCTGCTTCTTCAAATTGATGACCCCATTCATGTCGATAGCCCAATCAATTCCCAGGAGCGTAGGGTATGGATTGCTATCATCAACAATCTCCATTACTTCAAAATTGGCCAGCGCGCTCACACCTTCTATATCTACGGTAACTCCCCGCAATCATCCCATAGGGATAATCTTCTGTTGGTTCGCCATCCGTAGTTGAATCGAAGACCACTACAACATAGGTCTCCCTTTTCTCTCACAGGTCTGTTTAGGCAATACATTCAGGTCAGACCCCAAATCCAAGATAACCTGGTCCATCTCATAGTATCTTATTTGCACGATAAGCCTCATCTCATTCCCTGTTCTTGTCTTATGCTTGTCGATGTTTCTAACTACATGGGGTCCATCAGAAGTATTATCCTTACTGGCACACCTGTTTGTCAACTCTTGTAGCCCTTTCATAGCCTTGCTATCATGCAGTAATTTCATACAAGTTTCCAAGAATGTGGTAAGCACAGAGGGGTCAACCTCTGTAGGCGCACTGGTATCTGGCAGTTTATTCTGACTTCCTGAGGTATAGGCCTTAGCAAAGCTTTTCTTTGCTTCCATGAACGTTTCATTCACACGCTCTAGATCAAACCCAACCTCCCTTTCTGGAGCCTTGTGGACCCATCCACCCTCTTCAGGCTGCTTTCCCTTATCGTCACCAGTTACGATCTTGCTTCATAGTATGATATTCACATTCGGGTCCTCTTTGAGGGGATTAGCCCTCATCATTTGTAAGTTTTGGGTAGGATGTTGAGGTCGCACCTTCTTCTCCTACATCTTGGCCATCAATACAAGACATTCTTCGATTGCGTGTTCAAATTGAGTGTAGTATTGACCTAATGGGTGTGTCTGATTCGTACACTCCTGCGTGTAGTGTCCTGGCATTCTGCAATTGTAACAAATGACATGCCCCCAACCCCTACCAGGTCCTCCTCCTCGGCCTTGTCCACACCCTTGATATCCTCCACGTGTTCCCCTAGTGCCCTGATATGGAGGCCAAGTTTCTTCTTGCATTCGATATGTAGGCATCCTCTCCATCATTAATTCATAGCTCCGACAGTGGCACTCATTGTGGCCCACTGATTTGCAGAAATTGGAGAAGAATTGTTGTGTGGTCTGTACAAACTTTTGTAGCAAATGACAATTGTCTGTTACATGTTTTCGGCTACTTGACAAATAGCAAACCATAGCGCGGGCCCCGCACTGGGTCCTATTGGAGCTTCCTACCTTAGGGGCATAGGCCCCCCTCCTGTGATGTAATTCGCAAAGACAGGGAAGTGATCTTTATCATGCCCCTGATTTTTACACTTGATACACCACACTTCTTCACCCACCTCCGACGGAGCCGCTTTTTCCCTTTTCAAGATCTGCAACTCCAAGAAGAGATTCTGCAACTCTGCATGAATCTATTGAACTCCCAAAAGAAGGGTCCTAGATAGGTAACTCATGTAATCTCATCGTGATTTCTGGGGCTTCCGCCTATGTTCTTATCTTTTGTTGTGATAAAGAAATCTTTAAGTGGGGTAGAAGCGCAACTATAAACTAGTCGCGGTGCTGGCTATCTGTGAGATTAATATTAGCTTCCTAGATCCCGCACTTCAGTCTTTGATCTAGATCCCATGGCATTTCACTGGGCCTCATCATGATTTCCTTAAATCCAATTACCGACTGCGATTCAAATTTAGGCTTAACGAATTCCTTGTTGAAAGCGGTTTGAGTATTGCCAACGACGCCAATGGATTATCAATGCGATACTTCACATACCATGTCAGCACGCGGTCTTGAAGAGCAGTGACTAAGTGCGCCTTATTTGTATTATCATCTGTAATTTGTTGTGTTGTCCACATAGCCTTCGCAACAAACCAAAACTGATCTGGGTCCTCACTTCCTAATCCCTTGAAAACTGGCAGCTTCATCGTATTCGACATGTTGACTAGCGACAATGGTGGTTGCAGTGTGGGTGAAGGTGTATGTTGTGGCGGTGGTGTGGACAGATGAGGTATCCGCAGAAAACCCTGCCTTATCAACTGGACAACTCTCTATGGTAAAGCCTGTGCTGCTCCCTTGTCGTCACTTGAAGGAGGTCCAATCAATGGACTATATTCAGGGCCTGTTTTTCCTTGATTTCTAAATCTTCGTCCACTTCGCATAGATCCAAACATCAAGATAATGGAATAATCCGCTTTTCACACTAGAGCATCTTAATCCAAGTATTCAAATATCTCAAGTACTTATCTCGTGGTCCCTTGAAGAAGCGTCACTCTGCTTCACTGTAACTGACTGAGGTACCAACCGCAAACTCTATAACAAATCCTCCGATGACTCGATCAAGCCAGTGATCAATTGCGCGCGCGATCTTAACTTCAGAAGCTTCCAACCTCTGCATGTGCTCCGGGGTCCACACTATCGAACAGTCGAGCCTACACCTTCCTTGGATGTCTGCCAATTTAGCGATCCACTCATATAGTTCTATCGGGAAGGTGCAAAAGAAGATTTCGTGTATTTCTGTGTACAAATATCTGTCCAACCACTGTTCTTTTGTCAGGCACAGATTCCTCTTTTCTTGCGCCGCGAATTCGTGGATCTTTCTATCCAACCACTTCTCAATTTCCTTCTTGGTCGGATTCCAGTGATGCGACATCACACATCTCTTTATGCAGATCTCAGTCTCACGAGCAGAACCATTTGTTGGCTTGGGGGGTCCTAACCTAGGTTCAAAGTTAGATGCGCCAACAAATCCCTAAACTACTGGCCCTTTCAGCATCAGTCTGCGTTGCGCGGACCGAAGTCTCACCCAAAGCAGTATGGGGGGATGCTAGAACCAAGTTTTCCCACCCAGAGATTAGTGTGATGTCCTTTTGGCGACCTAGATCTACCTTCGCGCAGACCTCTATGCTCTTGCAACCTATTCTTGTAACTTCCTACAATCTGCCTCTAGACCTTCGTGAAGGTCTACGCTTGTATTTTGTGGACCCTAAACAAGTCAATTAGCTACTTACGCGCGCTTTAGATTACCCTTAGACCATTATTTTCTCAAATCTACTTAAGTGTTTGATAGCTTTAACAGAAAGCATTATAATCTTTGTGTAATCACTTAACATTAATTACGTTTAGATAACAATGTAGATCAAGTAAAGTCATGCATCAATACATCATTATTTCATAAAACCATGATTCATCACAACATAAAGCGCATTCATACATAACAAAAGATAATAGATAAAACACAGGAATTTCTGCAACAATCTTCTTTATTGATATTCAGTTAAGCTTACAGACTCAAAAATTCCCTGTGCATTCAGCTGCAGGGGTCTGTGCAGTCAGTTGCAGACACTACTTGAGGCCTCTCTGCATTGAGCTGCAGAGCCTTTCCATCCTCTAATACTTTTGCTTCTGCGCTAGACTTCTTCGCTCCTACCCATAGACAACTTCTTTTTTTCTTGCCTTCGACATCCGTAAGACACACCTATTTATACAATCCCATGGTCCCCGAACCATGGGTAGATCTTCAAAAGCTGACTCAAGTTATATAAAAGAAGGGTAAAACCCTTTTTGACTCTTAACTAGCTACGTGCTCTGCGACCACATTTTCTGGAGACTTTACATCTTTTTACAGCAAAACTTGGGATTTTTCCCCAGAACTTGGGATTTTGCCCCAAAACTAACCTAGGGGACCCCATCCCAACACCTACAAGGCCTTTGCATGGCCCTGTGTGGCTCTGTGTTAGCGTCTCTAGCTCTGTGCAACCTCTGCTAGATCTCTCCCTCTCTTACTGCTGAGTATTCTCCAACCGGGAAAGATTTCCCTTCGGATACTATCCCTACCCCTCACTACAAAAGATCACTATCGAAAATCTTACACGCGCTTTAGATTACCTTTAGACCATTATTTTCTCAAATCTACTTCAGTGTTTGATAACTTTAATAGAAAGCGTTATAATATTTGTGTAATCACTTAACATTAATTTGGTTTAGATAACAATGTAGATCAAGTAAATTTGTGCATCAATACATCATTATTTCATAAAACCATGATCCATCACAGCATAAAGCACATTTATACATAACAAAAGATAATAGATCAAACACAGGAATTTCTACAACAATCTTCTTTATTGATATTCAGTTAAGCTTACAAACCCAAAAATTCCCTGCGCACTCAGCTGCAGGGGTCTGTGCACTTAGCTGCGGACACTACGTGAGGCCTCTGTGCACTCAGCCACAGAGCCTTTCCCTCCTCTAAGACTTCTGCTTCTGCGCTAGACTTATTCGATCGTACCCATAGACAACTTCTTTTTTTCTTGCCTTAGACATCCCTAAGACACACCTGTTTATACAATCCCATGGTCCGTGGACCATGGGTAGATCTTCAAAAGCCTACTCAAGTTACATAAAAGAAGGGTAAAACCCTTTTTGACTCTTAACTAGCTACGTGCTCTGTGATCACATTTTGCGAAGACTTTACATCTTTTTACATCAAAACTTGGGATTTTTCCCCAAAACTTGGGATTTTGCCCCAAAACTGACCCAGGGGACCCCATCCCAAAACCTACGATGCCTTTGCGTGGCTCTGTGTCAGCCTCTCTGGCTCTATGCAACCTCTGCTGGATCTCTCCCTCTCTTATCTGCTGAGTATTCTCCGACCGGGAAATATTCCCCTTCAGATACTATCCCTACCCCTCACTACAAAAGATCACTATCGAAAGTCTTACGCGCGCTTTAGATTACCCTTAGACCACTGGATCTTCATGGTTGTTAATGGCAAATTTTTAGGAGAATGGTTAGCTCTTCAAGGCTTCATAGTGAGCCCATGGTTTTATGGAGTGGGATTAGGATCATAAGCAGGGCGTTATAAAATTGACTTGCCCAAGCCGTTGGAACTTGGGTGTCAAAGTTAAAATTTTCATTTATAAAAGGTGTTTAAATTTAAATTTTAAGAAAACTTTAATTTCAAAAGTTAAATTTATCTATATAGAAATATTCAGAAAATGATTTTCTGGATAACATAAATTTTGATAATTTTTAAAATTGATTTTGAATTGCAGGTTCTCGAAGTGGAAACTTATCATAATATCTTCTTTCATTTTACATTATTATAACGAGGCAATTTATATTGTTTTTCATTTTTTGCTTTTTTAAATATTCAAAATTTTGATATTATGATATGTTTTTCGTTTCACATTATTATAGCTCAGCAATTTATATTGTTTTTCATTTTTATTTTTTTTTAAATATTCAAAATTTTGATATTATTATTTTTTTCATTTAACTATATTGTTTTTATTTTTTTTTAAATATTCAAAAAAAAATAGTCAAGAACTTTGTAGAGTAGTAGCTTTTGTGTTATTGTTGATGTCACCTTGCGAAATTATCCTCTATGCCTCTGCATTATTGATACTTATGATAATGAATCTTTAAAGCTTAGGGCATTCTCTTCGGGCTTCAACTTTAGAGACCACCATCCAACCCAAACTAAACTTTTTGAAGAAAAATGAAATATATACAATGGAAAATAAAAATCAATAGTTTGGTTCAAAATAGTGTTTGAGCATTCGACCATTCACTGGTGCACCTTCTGCTTTTGTACCATCCATTTCTCTTAGGAGGAAAGCATTATTACCTCTGAAAGCATAAACGACATATGGGCCTTTCCAAAGGAAATAAAATTTCCCATGTTTACCTTTATCTTCCCTCCTTGAATCCCATTTTAGGACTTTGTCACCAAGGTAGAAATCCTCAGTCGTGGTTCTCTTGTCAAAAATATTTTTAATCCTTTCCTGCACAGCCTGAGATATGATATATACTTCCTCCCTGGTTTGTTGAAGATGTATTGTTTGGTTGATTCTTCTTTGGATACTATTAGGTTCAACCTGCAATTCTTGAAGCAACTTCATCACTGGTGTTCCCAAGGATGATGGAAAAACAACGTCCATCCCATAAACTAGTTGGTAGGGAGAGGTACCAATCGATTTCTTAGTGGTTAGTCTGTCTACCCATAAGGCATGGACCAACTTTTTATTCCATGTTTCCTTATTATCCTCTAACAGATTTTTTATGATGTTCACCAGACTTTTGTTTGAGGATTCTGCCAATCCATTTCCTTGAGGATAATAGGCTGTGGAATGGCCTAGGGTTATATGATACTTGTTGCAGAAATCTATCATTCTTTTGGATTTAAAGGCTACTGCATATTAATAATGAGCTTAGTTGGACATCTAGATCTTGATAGAATGTTGGTTTCAAGGAAAGTTATGATAACAGTGTCAGTTGTTTGCCTTGAAGGTATGGCCTCTATCCATTTGGTGAAATACTCTGTGGCAGTGAAGATCCATTTGTGTTGGGCAGAGGAAGGTGGGTGAAATTTACTAATGAAGTCTAAACCCCATTGTTGAAAAGGTGTTTTAAAGGTAGAAGCTTTTTCTTTCCCTCAAAAATTTGACATTTATGACAAGAGGTCACCTGTTTTTTTACATTAGAAAACAAGGTAGGCCAGTAGAAACTGGCTCTAAGAATCTTATCTGCAGTGGTTTTCCAGTAACGGTGTCCTCCACAGTCACTTGCATGAAACTCTTGCAATACTTTGTCAGATTCATCTTTTAATAAACAGTTGAGAATAATACCTTCATGATTCAAAACAAAGCATTGTCTAATATACAAAATTTCAAAGATTTCATTTTTAAAAATCTGATTTTGGTCCTAGATAATTCAGGAGGAGCTTGTAAATTTAGTAAAACATAAATGATATCAGCATACCATGGTGATTCAACAAAGCTAGCTGATTAATGGAGTTGCCATCTCCTCTTCATTATCTATTTGTGCAATAAAGTTTATATCCAAGGCCTGACAATTTGATTTAGCCATGAGCTTGGCTAAACCTTGGCCCTTGATTAACTTAGTTGGTTTGATTTCTATATCATACTCTGGAATAGTAGCAATCAATTTTCCCCTCTTTCCATGTGGACCACCCTGAGTTAGGATGACTTTGACTACTGAATTAGGAACATAGGCTACTATATGAGAATATAAAATGTACACCCTGAAATCCTTGATAGCTTTGACCAAAGCAAAGGCTTGTTTTTCCATTATGTTGTATTTTAAGGGAGCATCTCTCAGGGCCTTACTAAAGAAAGCAAGAAGTTGTTCATAGCCCTGGTCATTTTTTTGCAGTAAAACTGCAGCAATTGTGTGCTCAGAAGCAAAGGAAAATAAGATGAAATCTCTGTCAAATTTTGGACTGATCAAAATTGGTGTTCTAGTTAAGGCTAGTTTAATGTCTTCAAAGGATTTCTTAGCCTCAACAATCCATTTTATGGTCAAATCTTTTTTCAACATATTGTTTAGTGATCTGATTAATTCTGCTAGATTAGAAATAAATCTTCTAAGAAAGTTAATTTTCCCTAAGAAAGCTTGTAATTCCCTAATGTTCCTTGGATGTTGTATCTGAAAGATGGCTTCTATTCTTGCAGGGTCTATTTGGATACCATCTTTTGAAATTATATGACCTAGTAACTTTCCTTCTTCTAACCCAAACAAAGACTTCTTGGGGTTTAAAGAAATTCCATATTTCCTGCATTTAATAAAAACTTGCCTTAGATGATCCAGATGTTGGCTGTCAGATTTTGAAAATATAGTAATGTCATCTAGGTATATTACAAGGAAGTCATGAATTTCTTTGGCAAAGGCTATATCCATAGCCCTTTGGAAAGTGGCTCTTGCATTCATTAGTCCAAAAGGCATTTTCACATACATGAATGTGCCCCAAGGAGTAGTGAAGGCAGTCTTGGCTTGATCATCAAGATGAACTAAGATTTGATTGTAACCAGAAAGCCCATCCAATAATGAGATTCTGGTTGATCCAACTAATCTTTGGAAAATATGATCCATTTTGGGGAGAGGGTAATTGTCCTTAAGGGATACTTTGTTGAGGTTCCTAAGGTCCACACAGAGTCTGATCTCGCCAGGTTTCTTCCTAGTTAGCACTAGGTTTGAAACCCAATCAGAAAATCTGATTGGTGCAATTATCTTAGCATCATACATTCTCTGAATTTCCTTTTCAATTGAAGGTAATAGGACAAGATTAATCCTTCTGAGTTTTTGTCGGAAAGGTTTTTGATTTTCTTTTATAGGGATTGTGTGTTGTATGATGTTGGTGTCATAGGACTTGAGGTCCTCATAACTCCAAGCAAAGACATATTGAAACTCTTTTAATAACTCAATGTATTTTATTCTTTCAGTGGGACGTAATGATTTAGAAAGCTTGATCAATTTTGGATTTTCATCAGTGTCAATATTACACTCCTCCATATCATATTTTAAAGGTTCCATTTTAGGCTTTCTAGGAACATCATTTGAATCAAACAAGTCTTCCAAAGGGGTTAATCCCTTAGGCAAGAAATTGTCTTTGAGATTGATTACTTAAGTGTCTTCGTTAATTATTTCATCAATCTCAACTTGCTCTAGGTTTTTACACCTAATTTTGTAAATTTAGTGGGATGAAATCTATCTATCTCTTCACCTTCTATCTCATTTATCTCTATTTTATCTTTAGTGTTAGGATCTATTGATGTGTCAGTATCTATATTGTTATTTACAAATTCTTGTTCTGAGATTAAAAAGTTTTTTATTTGCTTATTATCAGCAAATATTTGCTAGTTCTTCAAATGATATGGAATTGTAGGTCTGTGTCTAACTTCAACGGTGTACTGATAGTTAGGCTGAAAGGGTAACTTGCAGGTGCTGGCAAACATTGCTAAACTATGAGCCTAAATATTATGTTTTCTTGGGATTACAACAACCTTGGTTTCTAAGAAAGTGTTTAGTATTTCTACAATGGTTCCTTTATAACAACTTAATCTAAGGTCTTTTGTCATATATACAACATTAATTTGTTTTATCACTAATTCAGAGTCTCCCATGACAGAAACTCTTATAGCTCTTAGATTCCTAACTACTTTAAGACCTAAAATTAGTGCTTCATACTCAACCATATTGTTAGTACATTTAAAATTTAGTCTGTATGCATGGCCTTCTGAGTGATCATTCTCTAGATTGTATATCCAAACTCCTGCTCCTGCTCCAAACTTATTGACTAACCCATCAAACTCAAGATGCCACAATATCTCATGTTCATAATTAGCATCATTTGTTTCCACCAACTTTTCCTCATCTTGACTACCTTGTTTAATGGAAAGTTCTAAAGTTTGGACAGTTTCCTCTTGTTTTGAAAGTGCAATTTCTTTTGGTTCTATATCAACAATGTCTAAAGAGTTTCCTGTGTTTGATCAGTATTATACAAAATAAAAGAATCAATGTATGAATGTACAGAGTAGATATGAAAGTTTTGAGGCCAATCCTGGCTACTCACCATGTATTTCATTAAAGTTTCTTGATACAACTTCTTGGGTTGTCCAAAAATAGAAATTGTTGCATATGACATATCAAGTTGTAAAGATCCCTGAAGTTTGGCTCCCCGTGATCTGGATAACAGCATGCCATACTTCGGTGGGATGTCAGCAACCACAATATCCATAAGGATGCTCTTGGCAGGATATTGAACTAAGGTGACACGGAGGTCTTTAATCAACCCCAGACACTTTACTTGACTTGAGTCAAATGAAAATAAGTCCTTGTAACGTCTAGGTTCAATTTTTCCATTACTGGTTTGGGCATTAAGTTGTGGGAGGCCCCAGAATCCAACATTGCATTATGAAGAATTTTGTCATGGATGCCAAGGCTAATATAGAAAGGTGGTATTCCTCCTTCTAGTGGTTTTCCATTAACATCTGGACCAAATATAAGTTCTGGTTGGTCATCAAATAGGTTAACGGAGTCGTCATTTTCAACAATGTTCAGGGTCTGGTTTATTTATTTTTTGTAGGTTTTATTCTTGATTAACTCTGTTAATGGGATTGAAATCTTTAGTTTAGCTACCTCTGCTCCCAAATTGAATGGCAAAGGGGCTTTCTCTGTTTGAGGGTTTTGAGTTTTCACAGTAGGGATTTGAGCGGGATGGTCTTCTTTTCCTTTATTGGGGACCTCTTTTTGTGAATTTTCCAGTCTAGTGTTTTGAGGTGTGTCCACTGGTTTTTTAGGGGGAATTGAAGTAGAGGGTTGATCATCAGAAGGTTGATTATGGGTTATATATTCAATGGTGGGGCCATAAGGATTCTGGTTTTGTCCGGGGAGAATCTGGAGGATTTTAGAAACTGGGGCTTCTTTGATTTTCTTTGGTTGATTTGGCACTGTTTTCTTGGTCTGGTCAGGGATATCATAATTCTTTTTACTCCTTAGGTTATACTGCTTATGTACTTCAAAGATGGTAGAGTCATAACCTTGTTTATAATCAAATGACTCTCCATATTGGATTTGCAATTGCTGCAACATATGCAATTCCTGATCATCTTAGGTCAGAAAAACAACACCTTCATCATCTAATCCCATCAGGTTAATCTGTGTGTCTTGCTCTGGGTCTTCAGGATGGGATGTTTCTGCATAATTTTCTTGGAAAGGAGGTCTAATGTTTTGATCAGGTCCAATTTTCCTAGTGTTTTGGTTTTGGTTTTTCCTAAAGTTTGGGTTTCTAACTGGAGGTGCCCGTTGATTATCCCACTGGGGTTTCCTCTCTATATTCTCTATCCTATCCATTAACTTTTCCATGCCTTTTGCTAAGCTGTCTATTTTAATGTCAGAGGGGGAAGGCTCATCTTTAGCAGTTCCTCTTCTTTCATTCCTAACTCTAGTTATTTTAGCTAATAAATTAGCCTCTATACTTACTACTACACTTTGCGTATCTTCTAGGGTTGGGATGTTTCTTTCCCTGAGCTAGAATGCCATGTCTATGTCAAAACTATCAGGGAACTTTATCAACACTGAGTTTGGTGGGGGTCTAAGATTAACTGGAATGACATTGTACATATTGTTAAATCTGGTGTAGTAATCTTGAACAATCTCATTGGGTCCTCTCCTAATATTTTCATATTCTGAAAGTATCTGTAGAGGATTCTTTTTCTTTTCCCATCTATTAAAAAATTGCTGCTGAAATACTTCTAAACTATCAATACTATTATCAGGTAGTGATCTAAACCATTTCCTAACATCACCAGCTAAAGTCTGAGCAAATAATCTCATTTGGGCATCCACAATATCAATTTCATGAAGTTCAAAGTAGTCTGTCATCTTATTAACATGGTGTTGTGCAATGTAGTGTCCTATGCATTCAAATTGGATGATTTTACTCTAGTAGTCTGTTGGCATGGCACCAAGTGGAGCAGGTAAGACAAGGGGAGCATATCTATTTGCCATGGTTATAAGTTGTGAAGGGCTAAAATGTGGGGTCAAGGCACAGGAAGATGATGCAGTAGTGGAGGATGAACTAGGACTGGTGAGTGGTAAATGAGTTGTACCAGGTTGGTAAGGGAGTGAAGGTATGAATGGTGGTGGGGAATGGACTTCAGAATTTGAAGGGAATAATTGTGAACTAAGAGTAGTGGATAATTGTTCAGAAAGCTTAGGGATCTTGGCAGTTCTAAGGGATGATTGTGGTGAATTTAGAAGGTACTCATCAATTGATTTATTGGATTTTTGGACTTCGAGGTCTGCAATAAAATCTAGATCTATGACAGTGTCACAAATTTCACTTTCAGACTTTGATCTAAATATTGACAAATCGAATTGCTCATCAAATGGAAGATCTTCTAAAAAAAACCCTTCATTAGGGCATGAATTGGTGTTAACTAAGGGTGTGTGACTAGCTGAACTTTCTTCTATTTTGGATTTTCTTGAAATCGGGTTGGGATTATCAAATACTAAGGGAGGGTTTGGATCTAGGTTACCCCTAGTATAATGAGTTCTCCTTGAAGCCAGAATTTCAGAGTTTTTTAAATTGTTTTCTTTTTGTGAGAAATAACTTCTAATAAATTACTTTAAGAGGCTCTAAATACAAAATTAAAAATTTCTTAAAGATTTATTAGGACTGAGGGTTCTCCCCAACGGAGTCGCCACTATGTTATCACTCAGTATTTTTCCCTAGAAGTTATCAAAAGAAGGAAAAGGCCAAGGTAACTACACACCAATCTTTTAAGTATAGGCTCTAGCCAACCTATGACTTAGGGAGGGCTCTCTCTATATGTTTTAGCTTTGTTTGTTGGGATTTTAGGCTAGTTCTTAAAGTTCAGGGGTTTTTGGATTTGTATTGGAAGTTGGATGGTGGAATCCTTAAATAGATGGATAGAATGGTGTCTCTAGCTATTGGGCTATGGAGTCAAGGAAGGGCAGTAGAATTGGGATTAAATCATTAAAGGGAGTGTTCAATGGGCAAGCTAGCAGAGTGAAACATAGGTTTTTAGGTCGAGTGGGTGAAATTATCTTTAACCAGGGTGAGAGAGCACTTAAGAATCCTCAAACTGGGATTAAAGGAGGAAAAAAGGATGATCATGAGCAAAGGGTGGTTAAGAATCCTTTACTATAGACCAAAAGGAAACTACATGAACTAAGGAGCAATCAAGAATTCCTTAACTTAGATAATTTTAGCAGAAATCATACAAAATGCCTTATAGTCAAAACAAAGTGCAGTGAAGCAAGTTCTGAGATATCATTCCATATTAAAGCATTTAGATTTCAAACATATTTAAGATTATGGAGAAACTTTTAAAGGAAAGTGACAACACAAAATAAGATACTTGTCTGCATATCACACTACACATGAATCTAGTGAAATGTCTTTGCTTTATTCAATAATCCAGCTTGCTGGTCCAACAATGATACAATAACTTACAGTCTTTGATAAAGAAAACTATAGAAATGTCTAAGAATCCACCCTACATACTTCGAATTGTGAAGTATTTATACAAAAACTTATTACAAAATATCTCAAAACAACTTGAGATTTAATCTAGGAAATACAAATATCTTTCTTGCAAGAAGATAGAAACATCTAGTGAACTGCTTCATGTTGTCCCTTTTATTATGGTTGTGCTGGCCTTTATTGTTGAAATATTAGCCTTTTAATCTGGCTTTCAATTGTGGAGTTTGACGCTGAAGTCTTCTTGACTTTCATCCTTCAACTGATACTCTTTAACTATGATACTCTTTGACCCTGCTGCCCTGTTTTCATCTGTTTTACCTGGTTGCCTTCATTTTTACTGTGTAGTAAATTTCTACTGTAAATTCATCACAGTAAATATGTCATTTTCTCCCACCATTCTACATCTGGTGATTTCACATTCACCATTCTCCTGTAGATTTCATCAGCCTCAGTATACTTTGCAAAATTGGGCTTGGTGAGGAACAAATGTTTTACCTCATGCTCAAGGAAAAACAAGTTTTCAAAGGTGTCATATAATACTTTGCATGTTGGTAGGGATTTTATGGATGAAGAACTGGCTTGTTCCTTAGCCAATTTTCTGAGTCTATCATCATAGTCCAACTGTGTCATTTGTTTATCATTGATGACCATAGGACTGGGCAGATCTTTCTCCCTAAAAATATGGAATTTAGCCATGAACCTATCAATGGCTACCTGCATATTGTGGCACTTTTCTTCCAAATTAAGCATAAGGTTCCTTTTGGAAATGACCTTCCTTATTTCTAAAATGGCAGCAGTCCTATCTTCTATATTTAGCTCTTGGACCTCATATCTGTTCTTGCTGTTGAGGAAGTGGATGAGTCTATTTTCATCCTCTGGCTTATATCCTAATTCCTCCTTCACTTTCTGGATAGCTTCTGTAGCTATCTTTACCAGCTTTGTTTGTTCAAAAATTACTTGGATTGATGGCCAAATATCATTGATAGAGTCAATGAAATTGGCCTACAACATTTCTTTGGTTTGTCTAAGTGGTTTCTCCAGTGTTAAATCCTTCTCTAGGATTTTGATTCTCTCACCCATTCTTTGGGCCCTTTGTGTTTCTTCTTTTTTGCTTCAGTTGGGCAAGTCTGCAGTCTGTTTCCAAACTTGCGACCTTCTCTCTTAACTTGTTCATTTCAGTAGCCTGGATAGACATCTCTTCCATGGCTTTGACAAGTTCTGTTGCTTTCTCTCCTGATGCACCTGCTGCTGATGTAGACTCTATTGTTGCTGGCAAGGTTGTTGCAAGTGGAGCTATAGCTGCCAAAGATGCTGCTAGTGTGGGTGGCACTGCTGTGGACACTGTGGGGATAACATTTGTTGAAGAGGTGGCCACATCTACCTGTCTTAATTGGACCAAAGCTCCAATTCCTTTTTAGTTTCTTTAAGTTGGTCATTCCATTTCAAGACCAAGTCCATTAGTTCTTCATGCCCCTGCTAGGCTTCTAGGACTTCCAGTGTTTGTGGATGGTGTAGCTAAGGTATTTTAGCTATTTCTTTAATGCAGCTATGTCATCGTTCTTCTTTTTTGATAAGCTGTTATATAGCTCTTGTATCCTTGGGATTGTGTCCCAATTTAATTACTATGTCCTCTAAGTACTTGATCCTTGTGTCCTTGGCTTGTGAGGAGGCCTTCTCCAATTGGAATTATGCTGAGATGTTGTTCAGGGAGTTCTGTAGCTGGTGGGTAGCTATGGATTTACCTGTTAAGGTGGAGTATATCATCTCTCCAGCGTGTTTGTGTAGCTCAATCTGGTCCATGGAATGGATATCCCTTGCCAACACTTTGAAATCTACCCTTTTGAAATCTGATGTTGTCTTTGGTTGCTGGGTTGTAGGCTTCATAAAGGTCATCTTCAACTTCCCCTCTTTAATGTCAAAGGCTAACATTAGCCTTGTTTGATTGGTAGGAGTCAGCTTCAAATATTGTGCATATGGTTGGGCCTTAAGCCTCTCATTTCTAGCATTGATTTCTTTATATCTTTCCTTGATATCTTAGTCTTTGTCAGCTGGCATTCTGAAAGAAGACACTTCAACACTGAGCTGCCTTTCCAACATCTGAGTTTGTGATGTGGAAGGCTCTTGCATGTCTCCAGATGGAGTGGCAGGCCTACTTCTTTCTGCTCCTATATTAGTGACTTCAGCTGAGTCTTCAGTAAACTCTTGTTCAGAGGCTGGATTTAGCCTTTGCCTCTTGTTTGATTCTTGCTGCAAATCAGAGGTGGCCATTCCTAAAGTGGAAGCCCCTTCTTTGTTTCTTTTTGGGATCTTCTCCTCATTCTGAGGAGTTTTCATGACCAGAGGGGTGCTCATAGTAGTCTTTGGTTCTCCTGGTACCTGCAGAAAAGAGTTGTCATCAAGCTGCTTTTCTAAATCAATAAGAGCATTCTCAACATCTACTTTGGTGTTGTCCTGGTCTACTAGGGTACCTTCCACCCATTCTGTCTGATTTGCATAAGCTTTTATCTCAGGTATGGGATGGTGAATGAAATGTCCTAGCTTGACCTTTTGTCTCCTCTTTGTGATGAATTCCAAAGGATCATATCTCCAGACAAAACTTCTTTGGAACTTCATATTCTGTAATATCAAGTCTGCCTCTTGGCTGGCCTCACTAGAGTTGCATATGAAGGGGCCTAGTTGGTCTTTTATTTTGAAATTGGCCTTCTTCTTGGCATTGATGAAGTTTACTTCATCTGCATTGATAATTTGCCTATAGTATTCTAATGCAAACAACCTCATTGGGAGGTATCTTGGTAGCTTGTATGGTGCCAGCATGCAACCATAAATCCTGATTTCTGTATGGTTCTGGTAAAGGTACTTTTACCAACTTTGGTTTGTTTAGATAATTGAATGACTCTCTTTATTTCTGGACCAGTTCTTGGAGGAGGGCTTCCAATCAACATTGTCATGACTGGGTGTACAAATAAATCAATAAAATCAGAGTAAGAGTATGGAGACTGGTATTGGTGGATCAATGGGGTCCAAAAAATGACTGACCTGGGCTGACCCTTGGTGTCCAACTTTTGAAGGGTGAATGGGAACTTCTTTGATTGATAATATAAGAACATATGGTATAGAACTGAGGAGTACTTGAAAACCCTTTCATTGCCCATTCTTGTGAATTGCTTATGCATTCTGTCAGCTATGAATGTGGCAAAGTCATAAATGGTTGTAGGACACTGTCCTGGGGTATATATGGACATGAAAGCCAGGATAATTTCATCAATGTACTCAGTTGTGGAGTAACACAAAACACAAGATATCATGGCTACAATATTTCGGCCCCAAGGGGAAAATATAGCTGCTAAATATGGAGGGGGGTCCTTAGGGATGTGCTTCTCTTCTATGATGAAGGTTTGGAGCAATTGGGCCAATTTTGCAGAGCTGAGTTTGGGATATAAGTCCAACAGGTCTCCAATTGAGAGGGGAGTTAGGTTTGGCCCTGGTTGGAGCTACAACATATCATTGATGGACTCAGTAGTGATGGTGAAAAGGACCTTCTGGTCATGAAACATGATGGTTCTGTGACTGGGGATGTAGCAAGCATAACACATATGCACAATTTTAGGAAAAATGTGGACTTGGGGGAACTGGTACTTGGGCAAATTTGACTCTCAAAGGCTACTTTCATCAACATGGTTCAGGAACTTGTCCCTACTTTGGTAATGTACTTTTAGCAGGAGCTCTATGATAGTGGTATCTTTTATCTGGAAGTCTCTGTCAGCCAGGTGAAGGTGGTCCAGGTCTAAATGAGGTGTAGTGATAGGCCTCACATCCATTGCAATTGGGGCAACCATACTCAGTTCTTGTGGATTTGAGTGTAGGGAGGAATTCAAAGTTTTTAGGGAAATGGAGGCTTTGTAGTTTGTTTATGGTTTACATTGTTAAAACTTAGGTAAATTTAATCTTTTTACTTAGCTAACAATGTCGAGAGGGTGAATTGAATTGGAATTTTGACAATGGAGTTAGAATTCCACGGTTAAATACCTGGAATTTAGGTGAACTTGACTATAAATGGGTGGTTGAAGGTGGCTGTAGAGTTTCGTACGGTACTGGTATGGATTGGTGAACGAGCTGGATTGTCTGCAGCGTTTGTGGAGCAATGGCGAAGGTTTATGAGTAATTCGGTTGTTCGCAGGGGTTGCAATGACTTTCTGAATTCTCAAAGGCAAAATGTGTGAAAATAATGAAAAGAGGGGTAAACGGGCTTTTATAGGGAAAACAATTAATTTTGGCGGGTTTCATTATGTGATGAATAGTGATAGTTTTTGGTTAAAAGTGGGCAGTGGTTTTGGGAGAGACATCGCACTGCTTTTGTGGCGTGGGTGGTATTCGGGAGGGGTCGCCTGATTCCATTCAGTGCTTGACACGTAGCATCGGGGGCCAGGGGGAAAATCGCCTTATCGGGCGAGTAAAGGGCGGACATCGGGCCGGCCCAATATGCTTATGGGGCGTTGGATGTGGAGGAGGGACGATTGACGGTGATCGGGAGATGGGAGTTGCGCGGGGGTGAATGATGTGATTTGTTGGGGGGCCCGGGGACTTAATCATTGGCGGTATGAGATTAATTTAGAGCTTAATCTCATTGGGGACTTTTTAACACATGATTAATGTAATGCCCCACTTAATCTTATCATGAAAATTTTATTAATGTTTACATTACCTGAAAATATTGAGAAATATTGGTGAATACCTTCATTTGGGAAACTATAAATTTTATTTATTGATATAAAATTCATTATTGCTATTATTCAAATTCCCAACTTGTCTTCTCAAATTGAATCTTGGATAGGATATGGTCTCCTTCCATTATTCCAATTTATATATTCATCTCACATTCCCAAAATGTACTCACATTTATTTGGGAGAAGACATGGTCCTCTCCATTAATTACCAATTTATATATTCATCTCTCATCCCCAAAATGTACTCTCACATTCACTTGGGAGAAGACATGGTCCTCTCCATTAATTACCAATTTATATATTCATCTCTCATCCCCAAAATCTACTCTCACATTTACCTAGGAGAAGAAATGGTCCTCTCCCATTAATAACCCGATTTTAAATTCATATCACATTCCCAAATGTACTCTTAGATTTACTTGGGAGAAGAGAAGTAAACTGTAAGGATGAGGAAGAAGTTATGACATTAATGAGAGGTGGTTGAGGTGGAAAGGAGAGGAGGGGTGTAAAAAGGGAAGGAGGAAGGGAGAAAGGGGGATGTTGGGTCTTGCTTTTGATTTTGGTTGGTTGTGGTTTTGAGGAATTGTTGGAGAGAGAGGAAGGGAGTATTGTTTATATTGGTCTTGGACACACACACTACATCTGGTTGGATTTGGGCTCGGAGGGTTAGGGAACCTGTGGAGGTTTTCTGGGCTAGGAATTACTTCCTAGTTGGCTGGGGGTAAATCTAGTCGGTAGTCAAGAGAAGCATTCCAGCAAGAGCAGCAGCTCAAGGGCATCTCCACCAGGCCATCGGTACAAGTATTCCTCTATGCATAAACTACTCATGTGAATGATGGAAATGAAATGTTCACTATTAAATTGTAGGAATTAGATTTTAAATGGTAGTTTATCATCGTTAAATGTCTTGTAAGAAAATAAATTACTCCTTCTTATTGCATTTAAAATTTGAGAATATAGATCTGGTAGAGGACCCTAAGGGAGGGACCTTACACGTGGTATCAAAGCATTGGTTCAAAATCTGGACCTTGAAGCCTACCTACTAGAGAAAAAAATAAAAAAAAAAATTAAAAAAAAATATATATATAATATATATAATATATATATATTATATATATATATCTATATATATATATATAATATATATATATATAATTGTGGCGGAGGATACCGCAACACCAACTAGGGTTTTGGTTATGCTTCGTGGGATCACCATACTCTCAAAAAAAAAAAAACCTCAGAAAGATCAACCCTACTGCTCAAATCATCTGAAAAGGGTTTATCTATCGCTCAGTGCTGCCCTTGTTGCAGCAATAATGGGGCAGCAATGGTGGGGGTTTATTTACATCTTCTTCGAAATATTGGCAGACTCCTCAACATTTCCATGCTCCATGGGCTCAGCATTGCACTCTGTGATCCCTCATTGAGGGAGATTAGGATTTGACTCTAGACTAGCCAACGTGCTAGTATTTTGTAGAACATTTTCAAACTACATATTTTCAAACTGAGTAGAAGGTAATTGTCCATCAGAAGCGGATACCTTATTATCATTAACCTCTGGCTTGCCATCAACACCACAAGCAATCTTTGACTTGCCATCAACATCACAAGCAACCTCTGTCTTGTCATCAAGAGCACCAGCAACTTGTGTTGTACCCGACATCTCTTCAAGGTACTGACAAGAGCCTTTCTCCTCTTCTTTCATCACTGCTCCATCATGCTGCTTTTGCTCCCAAATCAACTATGTTCATTCTTTTTCAGGCTGAATCAGATGTGGCTAATCTTTTAAAACTCTACTTGCTGCAAGTTTTGTTGCTACATTTTCTACACACTGAGAATTATCTACAGTAACTTGATTGGTCGGTATAAGATCCTTTTGATTTGCATCACCAGTACTTATATCAGAAGTTGCTTTCATTCCTTTCAAAGCTTCAAATCTAGGCTCTTTCGGATTAGAGACTTCTTCCTCTTCTTTCGTTGTTGTTGTTTCAGGTCACTTCTACTCCCCATAAGACTTTAATTGTTCAATTTCAGGCTGACTCAGATGTGGCTGATCTTCTTGTGTTGTACTCGCTAAATTTGTTGTGGATACATCTTTTACATTTTGAGAATTATCTATAATAAGTTGATTCAACTACGTAGACTCCTTTTGACACTGTCACCATCGCCAATATCAAATGCATCTTTAGCTTGAGTTACATCTCTGGCATCAATCTGAGCAGTATGATTATTTTCTGATTCCTGGGCTTTGCCTGTATCCTCAATGTCTGTACTAACAGGTGTTGATTGTTCCGCTATGGCGTTTTTATAACCTCTTCTCGAGGCTAGGACTGTAAACTAGGAACTTGAGGTTTTACTTCGGAATCGACTAATGAATGACAATTGCTCATATCTACAACAACTCCAGATTCATGAGATTCATGAGATAGCATAGTCTCTATAGTTGTCTCATTGCAGATAGTGGTTTCTACTATCACTTGCTCTGTCTGGTCTTCAACAACTGATAGTTCAGCAAGGCTGAACATATCATCTTGACATAACAACCCATCTTGTTGAGCAGCAACAATATCTGGATTTGAGATCCATTCTTTAGTTTCTATCTTCTCATCGACAGTAAAATCCATCAAATCATTTAATGAAGACCCGTCTACCTCCATCCTAGTATCAAAGTGATTGGATTTCTATATTTCCATAGAATTGACACCTTCATTCCCACACGACATGTAAAGCTTTCGATGCAAAGGAAGCTCCTAAAAATCGAAGCAGTTATGTGTAATCACTGTCTACCGCTCCTGTTCGTCCTGCGTCGCTCTTGATAACGTTTATTTTTTACCCGAAGAAAAAATAATAATTTGTCTGGCACCATATAGTCCAAATAGCTTCTGTGAAGTCTATATCATCCTTACAAATCTCCTTAAGGTGTTGAAATCCTGCAGCTTAATTGTTCAAACTTATCTCAAAATCCTTCATCAACTTAGTGCATCTGCAACCTTATATAGTTTACCCACATTTTGCTTGATTACAAATGAGAAACTCTGGTAAATAATTTAGCGATTATGCATGGCAAGCATTTGACCTATCTCAAGTCTGCCATTACTTCAAAGCTTAGTGATCTATGTATATTCGTAACTCCTTAGATGTTAAGCGATGTGTCCAATGGCAAAATACATTTGTACTTTTGGATACAATTATTGACGATAAGTGTCTTATTGTTTCGTTTCTTCATTAAACTTTTCATTTTGGCATATTGTGGGATGCCCTTCCAAACTGAGTACATTTTTTGCGAGCCAAACCTGAAACGTCACTGTCAACTTCAAAAAGTATGTTAGTGTCCATAAGGGCTAAACGAGAGCTTCTGCCATACATCTTTTGAGAGCTTATCACAAAAAGCTTTTATTTTTTTTATTGTGAAATAATTCATAGGTGTTAGAATCATAGAGCCAAGACAGATGCGTTTTTTTTGCATACCTGATGGATCTATTTGGCTTTGAAAAAAAAATAACCTTGTTTACTTGGCGCTATGGCTCAAAATTGTCCTTTGAGGAATGAGCCTAAACGGGTTTCAAATGGACAGTTTAGGGAAGCTGCCTTTGTCACTGACATAATCCCTCTTGCTTTAGTGAAATGTTTGCGCTTACCAAGTATGGGGAATTTCCCTAATGTCTATCACTGATCAAATCTGAAAATCTACAACTCAATGCTTCAAATAATGTAGAAAAACTTTAGAGCTGCAATTCATAGTCGTAGATCTATGAATAGATCCTTGAAATTTGTGAATAAATATCTCAAAATTAGCACATAAATTGTGAAATATTGTCTACTCTGCCTAGTTGACTGGGTCCTTGTCCTTTGGTGTGAGAAAAGAAGCTGGTAAAGAAGAAATTCAGCAAGGGAATCATAATTTCTAACTTTATGATTAATGAAATTTATATCTGAATTTCCAAGCTAAGTGAGCCAACAAACCGAAGAAATTCTCTTTCATTAAAACACTTAATAGATCAAAGTTCAAACACAACAACTTTTATTAATTAGAGTTAACTTGAGTAAATTTTTTGAGAAAATTTAAATCAAGAGTTGTCCAAACTCCAAAGAGTCTAAGGGGGCAAGAAAAGTATCACAACCTAAGAATATTCTGACATTATGAAAGACACTTGACCGTAGCTTAGGACTCAAAAACAAAATAAAGGAGTAGGAAGTATAGATTGTTGAAGAAGGGATTTTTGCATTGACCTCTTGAATTGCCTCCTTGCCTCCTTTTTATGCTTGATTTGAGCTAAAAAGCTTGGTGATTCCTCATTGGTAGATACACTGGAGCTAAGATGCTTGGTGATTTCATCAGTGTTGTTCCAATTTATATATTCATCTTGAGGATGTCACCATGTGATAGTAGTTTATATGCATTAAAAAAAAAAAATCAGTTCGTCAAAATTCCAACTCTAGTGTTGGGTTTCTCTGGTAAAATGGGTATCAGTTTGTATTGGTAGTTTTTGTGAGTTGGCAGTCATTTTACAGCATTTTCCTTCGAAAAAGTTGACAAATGGCAGCAAGACAGTCTTCTATCAGACCAACCACTTATCTTGCAATTTCCAGCACAGTCATCCACTAAAAATAGCTCGATTCCTAATTCTTGACTGTTTGGAAATAAAACAGGTCTATTTTCCAACAACAGTTAACTAGGGATTAAGGCATTGTTAATATGCATGTACAAGGTCAATACTTTACAGTTTAATGACAATCGACAACAAAATTCTTTTGTATCAGCTAGTGACCAGCCTTTCCATGCATAGTTTTGGCCTTAAATATTTTTTATTTGGTGTTAGCACTAAGATTTAAGTGTTGTAGTGGCCTGTAGACGGCCACATAACAACACTGTGATATTATTTTGGTGATTGTTGCTTACATGAGAATGAATGGTTAGGTTGACCTGGTTTAAATTTTTCAGGATTCTATAAAGACGACATGAAGAGGACAGACAATAGAGAGATCATTGAGCAACACTCTACAACCAACAACATTTTCTTACATTGTTCGTTCTTTCGTTGCTACCTCCAATCTGTGCATTGATTGTTATGCAACCAGTTTTGTACTTTCCATCATGATGCAGACAACTTTTTTTGGTTAATACAAAACAAGGGGTGATTTTTCCATGTGTTACAAAGTTCAAATTAGATGTTGACTTATGCACCATATAAGTTGATCCAATACCATTCACAGCCAAATCTTTATTTACTCTATTATTGAATACCTGGCTTGAAATCAAATAACCTGAAATACACTCCCTTTGATGAAGAGAGTCGCCATGTGACTGTCTCCTCTCCAAATCATAAGTGTGTGGATAATAAAGATCTCTGGCGCAAGACATGCTTTTGGAAACCTTCATTGGACTGCAAGTTTAAGCCATTTCTCAAAGTTGCACTTCCTGTAATCATTGCTTTTGCAATGAACTCCAGTAACAAAAAACATCCATCTCTCAAGGAAAATAAAAATCAAAATAAAAAAATAAATATTGTATTCAATTTCCTCAACATCTCTGGAGAGCACGACCAATATTTTCCCCTATATCATGTTTTTGTTTCAATGACAATGACACAGGCTCTTCTCCAACGTACACATAAAACCAAAATGCCCTACATAGGTCATGACTATAGATTGCCCGCAGTTCCTTGCCACAAACCTCAGTCCATAATTTCCCTCTTGACAAACGATGAAAATCAGCAGTAGTTCCTGGGGAAGGAGAAATATCTTTCGAAAAGTATGAACAAATTGCAATCATTCCATCATCATCTGCCACTCCTTGAATATTTCTTAGACGTCTCCGCAACGATCCTTCAAAATCATTCCGCACCATACTGAGTTTTAATCCTTTGTAGTGTACCACAAGTCGAATTGTCATCTGAAAATCATGTCTCAGCAGGTCTTCAAAAGATCTGGGTGATTCTTCAACTCTTCTAACGGCAAGTTAGAATACCTTTCACCTAGTTTCTTGCATATAGAATCAGGGTGATCATATAAACCAAAAGCATATATTTTTAGAGATTTAACTTTAGCAACTGTTTGCACTGAGAACCAATATCAACAAGCACCTGGAAAATTGGACTTGTGTTGCTTCTTCCACAATAGTGACTAATAAGAGTTGTTGGAAATCTTATTCCAGTCCTGGGCTCTGTTACATCATTGACATAACCATCTTTCCTCAGAGTCAAGTAAAGCTTATCCCATTCTTCATGACCCTGAACTTCACAGAAACTTTGCAAATATTCATGACTTTCTTTCTTAATTTCCTTATTTGTATCTTCAACTAGAATGGGCAATAACTTGGAAGACGAATCGTCAAATGAGGGAACAAGTGCAGTGGCAAGAGCTACTGCATAATATGATGGAGAGAGCTCATATTCATTCTGTAGATTTCCTCCCATGATTGACATAATTTTCCCAAGGATATCAGAGAGTGTATTTGCTTTACACACAGGATTTGCCTGTAGTTTAGATATATTTCCATTAACAATATCAGATTTTGTACATGTCTTCCTAAGTCTATTGTGGGAAAGACAATTTCTGTAATTGGAATCTTGTGAACAACTTGATTTTGAAGAAGTAACAGCAGGACCAAAAGTCCTTTGCTTCAACAAGAAAAGAAATCCTCCTGTCACTTGAGCAATAGATGCCATAGCCCCTTGAAGAGCCAAGCATCCAGGGACACGAATTTGCCCAGAACGATTAAGAACACTATCCGTGAATAAGCCAAATTCTAGCCATCTATCACTTCCATTGCATGATGTGTGTGACTCTGCAACAGAGATGAATGGATATCCAGAAAGACCAAGATTTGGTAAGAATAGCCAACTAATCTGCATGTTACCTCATATATGGATGGAAATATGTATGTCAGCTAAAACACTTCAGCTCAGGGACACAAAAAAAAAATTGATCAACCTGCTCTTTGTGAGTGCTAACATCACTTGACCATGCCTATGTACTTTGTAGACCTGGTTACTAGAGTCAATGGGTTTGACTTGGACTCGTGGGCTTGATTCACTGGTCTGCTTGTGCTGTTACAAAGTGGTAGTGAGTCAAACTTGCCAAGGTGCATTTTACCTGTGAGTATTTGCATGTCAAATTTGGACCTGGCAAGTACTTGCAGGTCTTTCATAGGTCAAAAAGTTGATTCACTAATCCATTGACCTATTTTTCTCATTTTTCAGCATCACTGGAACATTGGTCATCCTCAAAACTGTCTGCAACAACACAACTTAGGACCACATAATCTTGCTTGGAATTACCTACATAGTCCTTTTTATCATCCTTTATAAAGAAAAAGGGGGAAAGTTATCCATGACAGTACTTGAGTTAACATGACATCTAGATCCCAAAGGCACATCCAACTCCAAACCCTCAGCTACATTCTTTATTGTTTTTGAAAAGCATTTTTCTTTTGACTTTGCAATTAGATCAATGACAAGAGATATACTAGATCTGATCCAGGTGGATCTTCAGATACAATGGCATGGAAAAGCTCAAAATTGAAAGTGGCAGAAAAGCAAGTATCCTGACATCAGATTGAAGTGCTTGTCGCGTTGATTCCAACGGTGTGAACAACACTCCAATTCGAGCCCGGATGATGAAGTTATGGCAGAAAGAAGGTCACCTTGTTCCTTTGGAAAATGAGGGTTTTTTTCCCTAAAAATGGATTTAAGCCTTTAAAAGGAAAAATCGCAAGCGGAGGACCCCCGATCAACGATCCCCGACTAAATCTCAATCGGGAGCAAGCAATCGGCGATATCGGGATGGAGCGGTCAGAACTGGGCAGAGTCGACTTGCGATTGCGATCAGCGATCAACAGAACCAGAACCCCGGGTCGTTGTATAAGTGAGATGCAGATGTGATCGGCCGACACTGATATCGGCGATCGGTGGTTGACAAATCCCTCGCTAACAGGACTGTTGAACCGACAATGTGCCGATTGCGATATGGGGACCAAACCTGATGGGTCTATAAGCCCGATTTAAGGAAATTTGAAGTCCGGGACTTCGGTTTTCTTAGTGTTTTTTTTGTGTATTATCCGTTTAAACGGGAAAAGGCCAATTTCGGGGTTTTTGTGAGGGAAGGGCGGATTCATTGCACCCGATTGATCCATCCGTTAGAACAACTTTCTATTCTAATCAGACAACCCCGATTTCAGCGGCATTGCAACAAAACCATAATTACAAAGCCCGATGAATGAAAAAAGCACAAAAAGGGGGATTTTTAGCACGCAGTTCGAGGCAGGAGAGCTTACAGGATGGTTGATAGTGCATTTTGTCTGAATTGGACAAATCTATGTTTTCATCCCCTCTCAATGCCACGGATGCAGTGATGCTGTCCATTTCTCCATCTGAGTTCTCCATTTCACAACCATTTTCCATAATGGAGGTATAAGCCTCTTTTTATGCAAACTGATGAATGTATTCTCTTCTTTTCATGCCATTTAATGAATGAAGGCCTCCCTATTGATCGAGTAGGGCCCGGAGACATAGTATGAGTTGGACGAATTCCATTATCAAGTCTTGTTGTCTTTTCTCATGCTTTATGTGTTTTCTTCTTCTTTCTTGTGTGCACATTAAATTTTTGTGTTAAGCTGCAATTTTCACATGTGATTCTTTTCATACATCTATAAGCAAAAGATCCTTGGATCAAGTGGTATCAGAGCAGGTCTTTTTAGATGTGAATTTCATGTTTGTATACTAACAAGAGACAGACTCCAAAGAGGCGAAGGGGAATTAGAGCCTTTCGATCCCGAAGTGGGGCGTGCACATCGAAGGAGAAATATGGCAGAAGATGAAGCTCATCTTGAAGAGGAGCGCAATTTCCACAAGACCTTCTATTCAATGGCAGAGAATATCAGCCAACTGGTGTTAAGGCTGGAGAAAGCAAAAGAGAGAAACCCAGAAGAATAAGGTTCAACACATGGGAATGGTGGAGAAGAACCCCCTCCTTCTCCTTCCTCTCACCACCATAATCGTAGAAATTTAAAGGATGCATCTAAGAAACCTTTCTTTAAATTAGATGTTAAATTTGATCTTCCCATGTTTAATGGTGAAAGTAATGTAGAGAAGCTTAATAATTGGATTAGGAAGATTGAGGTCTACTGCAAGATTCAACAGATCGTGGAGGATGAGGCAAAGATTCAGCTGGCCTCTCTACGGCTGAGCAACACCACTCTCGTTTGGTGGGAAAGTGAATTGCAGAGCAATAAGAATGTGGGTAACCTCTTTTCCTCATGGCCTGATTTTATTTTTGCGTTAAAGGAACATTTTTATCCCTTGGGATACAAGCAAAAAGCTGTAACGAATTGGTAGCATTTAAGACAAGGAAAAGGTCAGGATGTTCAGAGTTTTACAAAGGAGTTTAGAAAGCAAACACTTAATTTGGGTATTGCACTTGATACACCTGTAGTTGTAACTAAGTATATTGGCTCATTGCATAGTTACATTAGGCATTCATTTTTGTTGTTTGAACCAACCACTATTGACTCAGCCAACGTAAAGGCAATTCATATTGAGAACAAGGGAAAAAATGAAAGAGATGATCAGTGCATAAAACCACTGTTCAAACCTCCCAATGGAAAATCTAAAGCGAAATTGAAAGGAAAGGAGAAGAAAATGGCAGTAGGCAAAGAAGGAGAAAAGGCGTATTGCAATCACTGCAAAAAGGAAGGCCGCGGTGACGATCACTGTTGGAAATAGTACCCTGAAAAGAGACCGAAGAAGTATGGAGGAAAAGGCAAGCAGAAGATAGTGGCAACTGCGCAGCAAGACCTTGGATCGGATTCCAGAGATGAAACATTAATCACAACAGCAGGAACAAAAGGTACTCTTACACCTCATGTTAATTCTAAATCGCATGAAGGCACTAGTTCTATGAATGAGTCCCTTCCTAATGATCGAAAGAGAATTGAACTGTTTCATATCAGAGTTGTTGTAAATCATACTAAAGTTGAAACTCTGTTTGATACTGGATCCCAAGCAAACTTAATCACAGAATCCTTGGTAAAGAAACTTGGCTTAGAAACAAAACCACACCCGAAACCTTACCCGCTTGGATGGATACATGATAAAGCAAAATTGAATGTAACCAAGCAGTGTAAAGTAAAATTTGTAATCGCTTCTAAGCTAGTGGATGAAGTAGAACTTGATGTGATACCATTGGATATCTATGGCATGGTGTTAGGGAGTCCGTATCTATATGATAGAAAGGCAGTCTTTTTTCGTCATGAAAACAAATACCAAATCACAAAAGATGGGGTAGAATATATTGTAAGGGCTCATCAAAATAAAATCAATGCCAGCCTTGTAAGTGCTCGACAAATGAAAAGGTTGGTGAATTCCAGTAAGGGTTGCATGCTTATGGTTGTAAGGGAAAAAGAGGCAGAATTAGTTGATGCTTTCTAGGGCTACGATCATGAACATAAACAAGAATTATCTGAATTAATTTCTAATTACGATGAGATGTTTCAAGAACCGAAGGGATTACCTCCGAAGAGGGAAATCCAACATGAAATCCATTTGCAGCATGACGCTCCTTTACCAAATATTGGCATGTACAAGATGTCGACCATTGAGATGGAGGAAATCAAGAAACAGGTGCAGGAATTTCTGGACCAAGGGGTCATCAGGACGAGCACTTCTCCGTATGGCTCATTGATTGTCTTAGTCCCAAAGAAAGACGACAGATGGAGGATGTGCATGGATTACCACGCGCTAAACAAAATTACGGTGAAAAATCGTTACCCTCTTCCATGCATAGATGATTTATTAGATCAGTTAAAGAATGCTGTTTGTTTCACCAAATTGGATTTGCGCAGTGGCTAGCACTAGGTCCAAATTGCAGAGCAGGACATGTGGAAAACCGCCTTCTTGACCAAACAGGGGCTATTCAAATGGATGGTGATGCCATTCGGACTTTGCAACGCTCCAACAACTTTTATGAGGGTCATGAGTGATCTCTTTCGGCCTTTCATTGATGAATTTGTTCTTGTATATTTAGATGATATACTTGTCTTTAGTAAAAGTTGGGTTGAACATGTGTGTCATGTAAAGAAAGTGCTTGATGTACTGAAAAAAGAAAAACTCTTTGTACAATTGTCATAATGTGAGTTCGGGAAAACCTATTTGGGTTACCTAGGTCATATTGTTGGTCACGGTCAGTTAAAGATTGATCCTTCTAAAGTTGAAGCAATTGTAAATTAGCCTAAGCCTATTAGTGTACCAAGGTACGTAGCTTTTTAGGTGCAATCCAGTATTGGAGGAGATTTATTGCTAATTTCTCTGTTATTGCAGCGCCTTTGCACACATTGACAAGTCTGAAACAGGTCTTCCAATGGGGAGGAAGACAACAGAAGTCCTTCGAAACATTGAAGGAAAAGGTCAGCATCGCGCTAGTCTTAGCCTTACCCGATATCCAACAGCCATTCGAGATCGAAACCGATGCCAGTGGTTATGCCATGGAGCTGTACTGATGCAAAAAAAGAAGCCGATCTAAGAAGTTTTCTCAAACTGTGATAAACTATCCCACTTATGACAAGGAGCTTTATGCTTTGGTGCAGAGTATAAAAAAGTGGAAACACTACCTGATCAACAAGGAGACCATCATCCATATGGATCATTAGCCCTTGTAGTACCTTCACTCACAAACCAAATTGCAACAGTCTCGTCATTTCAGGTGGATGGGTTTTCTTCAACAGTTTCATCTGGTAATAAAGTATAAGAAGGGCACTACCAATAAAGTGGCCGATATGATATCTCACTCTCTTATTTCTGATTCTGTTATTTTGCATAATGCTTCGTTGTCTTTTGAAAGTTATGCTGAACAATATGCTAACGATGATGACTTTAAGGAGATTCATGCAAAACTAACCCATGGTCCACAGGTGGACAACTATCACTTGTAAGGGAAACTGTTGTATCACCTTGGTAAATTATGTATTCCCACTATCACTTGCAAGGGAAACTGTTGTATCACCTTGGTAAATTGTGTATTCCCACAGGGGAAAGAGTACATGTAATTTGAGCGGCCCACACCTCTCTTGTGTCTAGACACTTTGGTGTTGAAAAGACTTTATGTCATGTACAAAGATTTTGTTTTTGGTCTCATATGAAAAATATTGTGACTTGCTATGTAAAGGGTTGTGTGATGTGTTCTGTTTCAAAGCCCTCTAATAGAAAACTTGGGTTCTACACACCTCTTCCTATTCCGAGTCGTCCATGGGAAAGTGTGTCAATGGACTTTGTAGGAGGTTTGCCTTTGTCTAGGAAGAGTCACGACTATTTGTATGTCGTTGTTGACCATTTTAGCAAGATGTGTATTCTAATGCCTTGTAAAAAGCAGATCACTGCAGAGTAAATTGCTTCTCTTTTCTTTCAGCATGTTTGGGTCCAGTTTGGATTGCCCACATCAATTATGTCAGATTGGGACTCTCACTTTCTTGGAGAGTTTTGGACCAGTTTGTGGAAGATGATGGACACCAAATTGAAAAGAAGCATGACATTTCATCCGCAGACTGATGGACAAACAGAGGTTGTCAACCGCACTATGGTACACTTATTACGAGACTATTGTGGGAAACATCCCAAGTTGTGGGATGAGCATCTCCCATATGTACAACATTCCTACAACCGAGCAATGCATTCATCTACACAATGTTCAACATTTGAGACATGTTTTGGTTACCTACCAAAGGACCCTTTTAATATGGTCTTTGGAAGGGAAGATGGCTCCAGTGGATGTAATGCTAGGGACAAAGCTCAACAGTTCATTCAACGAATCCAATTGATTCACCAAGCATTACGAGAGCATTTGGAGAAAAGTCAATCCCATTACAAGGCTCGACATGACAAACACCAAGTCGACCATCAATTCCAAGTGGGCGACAAAGTGTGGTTCCACATCAGCAAGGACAGGATGAAGGGAGAAGGGAAGAAGTTGTGACCAATCCGGTATGGTCCATTTACCATTATGGAGAAGATTGGAAACAATGCCTTTCGCCTTGATTTGCCGATATATATGTAGATGTACTCAGTAGTGAATGTGGAGAACTTAACGCTGTATGAACCACCCTTGATCATGGACATCGATGAGGTGGGCACAATTCCTATAGTTGATGATTTTTCACTAGAATATCTCGATGAGTTACCTGAAGACATCATCCTTGACAGAAGGACCAGGACTTCACGCCGAGGAGATGTGGAATACCTTCGAGTTGGTTTCAAGGGGATGCACCCCAACAAGGCAAAATGGCTGGAGAAGGAAAGGGTGAGGGAACAATACCCTCACTTGCCAATTGACTAATAAAATCTTTTGGCGGTCCAAAAGCTCCTTAATGGGGAGGATTGATCCAGGTGGATCTTTAGATACAATGGCATGGACAAGCTCAAAATTCAAAGTGGTCGAAAAGCAAGTATCCTGATATCAGATAGAAGTGCTCGTCGCACTGATACCAACGGTGTGAACGACACTCCAATCCAAGTCTGGATGATGAAGTTATGGCAGAAATAAGGTCACCTTGTTCCTTTGGAAAATGAGGGTTTTTCCCCCTAAAAAAGGCTTTAAGCCTTTAAAAGGCAAAATTGCAATCGGGGGCAAGCAACCGGTGATATCAGGATGGAGCGGTCAGAACCGGGCAGAGTCGACTTGTGATCGCGATTGGCAGAACCAGAACCCCCGGTCGTTGTATAAGCGGGATGATGATGCGATCAGCGGTTGGCAAATCGCCCGCTAACAGGACTGTTGAACCGGTGATGTGCCGATTGCGATATGGGGACCGGACCTGATGGGTCTATAAGCCCGATTTAAGGAAATTTGAAGTCCGCAACTTCGGTTTTCTTAGTGTTTTTTGTGTATTATCCGTTTAAACGGAAAAAGGCCAATTCTAGGGTTTTTTGTGAGGGAAGGGCAGATTCATCACGCCTGATTGATCCATCCGTTAGAACAACCTTCTATTCTAATCAGACAACCCCAATTTCAGCGACATTGCAAAAAAACCATAATTATAAGCCCGATGAATGAAGAAAGCACAAAAGGGGGATTTTCAGCACGAAGTTCGAGGCAGGAGAGCTTACAGGAGGACCAACAATGCATTTTGTCTGAATTAGACAAATCTTATATGTTTTCAGCCCCTCTCAATGCCACGGACACACTGGTTCTGTCCATTTCTCCATCTGAGGTCTCCATTTCACAGCCATTTTCCAGAATGGAGGTATAAGCCTCTTTTTATGTAAATTGATGAATGTATTCTCTTCTTTTCATGCCATTTAATGAATGAAGGCCTCCCCATTGATCGAGCAGGGCCCGGAGATGTAGTCGGAGTTGGATGAACTCTGTTATCAAGTCTTGTTGTCTTTTCTCATGCTTTGTGTGTTTTCTTCTTCTTTCTTGTGTGCACATTAAATTTCTGTGTTAAGCTGCAATTTTCACATGTGATTATTTTCATACATATATAAGCAAAAGATCCCTGGATCAAGATCGATCTCTCTCTTCATTCTTTATTTAGCACTTGAAACAACCATGAGAGCTCTCCATTAGTTTCATTCACATCATCTTTGATCTCACCAAAGGCTGATTTGTAAAGCTCCTGTTCAGTGCCAACATCTCCCAGAATAACATCACCTGGCTTGGACATTTCTAGTATATTGTTTGCCTCCATAAGATACATTTTCTTATCATGACATAATTTTATTAATGATGGGCATCCTACAATAGTTTGCATTTTACTTAATCCACCCACAAAATTTTCCTATTTTATATCAGTAGAAGAGCAAAATGGCACTATAATTTTTAATTGTCTCTGGTACACAAGAATTTTAAGGACTTCACTTTAGTTGAAGTCTCTGCTCATAACAACCAAGCTTCCATACGTAGACTGCAATTTGGAACAAGTATCTTTGGCATATTATTCCCAAGCATCTCTACCATTGATGATTGTTAAATGATGGCATTTGACCTTGATCTAGATCTGATCAGTTTGTTTGGAATTGAATGCTCGAAGGCAATGCGAGAATAGATTTGACTCGATCTCAAGGGATTTGTAATGGGCTAAAGTTGAATGGAACATGAGGGCTTCATGTTTGCTTCAAGGACGTTTGTCCAAAGTCGATAGATTTTTAAGCTTGAACGAAAGGCAGTTGATGACTTGCCTTGAATAGAAGTCCTGGAAGAAGTCAATACTTAAAGCATGTCACCAACAAGGATGCAGAAAACATGGAAAATGGTTGTTAACTAAATAGATCAATAACTGGATCAATTATTGAAAATGCAACACAAAGGAGAATTGGTTCCATTTTATCCATTTAGAATTAGATTCCTTGACTTCCAGAGTGAATTTACTTCTGTGGGATCCAATTCAGAAATAGTTCTGGACGGTACATTAGAAAGACAAATATTAGAGAGAGATTATGGATAAGTGCATTTAATTAATAAAGTCACATGTTATAAATAATATTAAGTTAAACCGGGTTAGTCATGTCTCAATGAAACAGGGTGGTTGTACAGGGTAGTCTCGCTCCTCTTTATATATCTAGTCTTGACAATTTCCATATTGAGTTATAATAAGCAATACCTCCATTTCTTCTATCTCTTCTCTTTTTGCAAATACTCTACTATTGTGTATGTCCATTACCCAACAAAAATGAGTCCAAAGACCAAGGTAACATGAGAGTTGAGTGTATTTAATCACCAGAAAAGAAATAGAGTTAGTGGCAAATTATTATGTAGAGTTAGAAGCAATCAAACTAATAAGGGAATAAAATAGTAGGTGACCAAGTCAAGATATTGCCTAGCATCCATGGACTTGAGATTGTGCTGATCATATTCACTAAAGTATTAAAGAAATTATATGCATGAAACTTATACTAGCACTTTCTAGTGGAATTGATAGTGCACCAATCCGTTGCTTGCGAAATATTTTGGTCTTTTTTTTTATACTTTGGTACCACCTTGTAGTATATCCGAGTTCAAATGCTATTTTCCATTGTAGATAGTTGAATCTTGTTTCAACTCTAATTGTTGTCAAGGGGTTTCACAAGGTTGTCACTTTTTGAGCATCTGTGATGCCCATTTTTGACTTAGACAACTACCTATGTTAAGGTTCTATTTAGCAGTTCCATGTTATTTATTTATGAACATTATGTAATATTGACGCATTTGGTTGGACATGTGAAACTACTTATATAAATCAATTGACATATTTGATATTGATGATAGAAATGGTTGATGTATGGCCTAAATGTATGACTCACTTAGTGATGAATTATCGAGTGCGTGACTTATCAGAATTATTTTGGTTCATATAAGGCTCAAGTGGATATGATTTGTTTAAATGAATGAGTTAGTGAATTTATGATTTATTTCCAGTATGAACTGCAAGATTTAAATGTGGATACTAGAATTAATAATATGATGATAGCCGAGATCTATGATAGCCGAGATCTACTCTTCCATTGAGGGAACGTCGAGACATCTCATGGGGAAGGTGGCAAGACGACCTGACTGGATTATTCGATGACAAGTCCAACCAACACTGTAGTGTGGTCCATATTAGGGTGTTGACCCTAGTTGTGAGGAGGGGTGGAGGTATTTCCCACCGTGTAACCTCCGAAACTTGGAATTATGGGAGGACAGTGGTGGACACGCTCCCCTAGACGTGTGATGACGATTACCAGTCACCTGCTGGGGAAGTTAGGTTGATATAGTCAATGCTTCTGCCATGTTAGTTTTATCAGTGTTAGATTGGTATAGCTGATGCCACCGCATATAGCAGCAGAGGATGGATAGGGTGGGAATGGAAGTAGGTCAGGATGGATAGGAGTATATAGATCAGTTGGAGACTCTTGATGGGAAGTAATGTCATTGTTTGACTTATCAAATTTTACTACTATAACTCTCTCTTTTTTTTATGCCTTCAAACTCCTTGTATCTTTTCACTCTAACTTCGGGACAAAGTTTTCTGAAGGAGGGGTGTATGTAATGGCCCACTTAATCTTATCATGAAAATTTTATTAATGTTTACATAACCTGAAAATATTGAGAAATATTGGTGAATACCTTCATTTGGGAAACTATAAATTTTATTTATTGATATAAAATTCATTATTGCTATTATTCAAATTCCCAACTTGTCTTCTCAAATTGAATCTTGGATAGGATATGGCCTCCTTCCATTATTCCAATTTATATATTCATCTCACATTCCCAAAATGCACTCTCACTACTTGGGAGAAGACATGGTCCTCTCCATTAATTACCAATTTATATATTCATCTCTCATCCCCAAAATATACTCTCACATTTACTTGGGAGAAGACATGGTCCTCTCCATTAATTACAAATTTATATGTTCATCTCTCATCCCCAAAATGTACTCTCACATTTACTTGGGAGAAGACATGGTCCTCTCCTATTGATTACCCAATTTTATATTCATATCACATTCCCAAATGTACTCTCAGATATATTTGGGAGAAGAGAAGTCAACTGTAAGGATGCGAAAGAAGTTATGACATTAATGAGAGGTGGTTGAGGTGGAAAGGAGAGGAGGGGCATAAAAAGGGAAGGAGGAAGGGAGAAAGGGGGATGTTGGGTCTTTCTTTTGATTGTGGTTGGCTGTGGTTTTGAGGAATTGTTGGAGAGAAAGGAAGGGAGTATTGTTTATCTTGGTCTTGTAAACACACACTACATCTAGTTGGACTTGGGCTCGGAGGGCTAGTGAACCTGTGGAGGTTTCATGGACTAGGAATTACTTCCTAGTTGGCTGCGAGGTAAATCCAATCGGTAGTCAAGAGGAGTGTTCCAGCAGGAGCAACAACTCAAGGGCATCTCCACCGGGCTATCGGTACAGGTATTCCTCTATGCATAGACTACTCATGTAAGTGATGGAAATGAAATGTTCACTATTTAAATTGTAGGAATTAGATTTTAAATGGTAATTTATCATTGTTAAATGTCTTGTAAGAAAACAAATTACTCCCTCTTATTGCATTTAAAATTTGAGAATATAGATCTGGTAGAGGACCCTAAGGGAGGGACCTTACAATTAAGGACTAAGGGCAGGTTTTTTAAAGTTGTTTTGGGATAAGGGGTAGTAACATAGTTTATAAAATAAACTAAGGGGTGGGGCTATTTTATATAAGGGGGTTAAATATATACGGGGTAGTGGGTTTTTCGGGAATTTTAGATATTTAATTAAAAAAGTTAATATGAAGTGAAATGAGCGGAAGGGGCATTGTTCCTAGGTGTATGAAATGTTGTGTATTTTCCATATACCTAGTACTTAGGATAAATGTGTTTGGTGGATTTTTTGTACATAAAACATGTTTATAAAGGGGTTTCCCTAGGTAAAAGAACTTAACCTTAGGAAAAGGGGTTTTGTGAGGGGAATGAATGACTTATGATGAAATTTAACACCTTTCCTTCTTAATCCATCAAGCCAAGGGTTCGGTCCCACCAGAAGTCAGAGAAATGCTTTGAGCCTTTTTGACTTAAAAACTATAGGTATTAATATTTTTCTTATGGAAGGGGAGTTAGTGAGTGTCATGGGGGTTAAACTGAATGAGGGGATGTTAAGTAAACCACATTGTGAACCAATGCTCTTGTTTTGTTTACCACTTATGCATATTTAAATGATGCATTTGAAATAATGACATAAGTGCTTTCTATATCTATTACATGACATTTCTGCAACCTTTCTACTACTTACCCACTTACTCATCCTACCATTTTTTCTTCACTTTATCTGGGTGCATTTAGGCTAGCAAACCCTTATCAACCTTTCCTTTCCTTTACAAAACAAACTATCTAAGTCTAACACTATATCCTCCAAGGGCTCAGATTAAACTGATGAGCTCCTTTTATTCACTCTATATATCTAATGATCTGCCAAGATTACACTGTTTGGTCAGATTTATTCACTACCTATGAAACATAAAAAGCCAAGTTTAAACATTTTGACTATCATGGATTGTGGCATAAGCAACAAGCTGCACACGATCATTTATTATGCATAAAAAGTAAATAGTAGTGACATTTTGACTTGTACACTTTCCTGGTCTCTTTTGTCCTTTGGGGTTCATATATTTCATTTTTTTGACCTATTTTAATTCTTTTTGTCCTTTGATTATTCTTTTAGGACATACCCTCTTTACATTTTTTTAATTTTTTAATATGGAAAACATTTGCAGAAAGAAAAGATATATACAATATTACAAGGTTTAACCTTAGTCAATCAAAATTATGGTTCCTATTTGTATAGGAACCTAACAGGACCTCACCCTGCCACATGAGATCTCAGCAGTTGTTCTGTCTCAGATCCATTCCTGGGAGACGAACTAGGTCCTCCAGCATTCAGTAGCGTGTGAACCCCCCCAGGAAACGATTTAGTGGACAGTCTGCACTTGCCATCAACTCTTCATCGGGCCAACAGACTTTGTTGAGTTTCTTCAGTGTTATTCATTTAGCCTTATATGTTAGGAGAGATGGGTCTGATCCTCAAACCTATTAGCTCCTAGATCTTCTCCGCTAGGGCCAGATGTTGATTTACTTCATGCATTGTATCTTTTATAGGAGACCATTTGGTTCTCCCGCTTTGTATATACATCAGTGTACTCAACAGTCCCTTTGACCTACTTTGTGGTCATTAGTTGGACATAAAGATAATTATCTTATCTTATCTTATCTACTGCATTTTGAACAATGGTGAATCTTAGTGATCGAGCGAAGAAGGCAATATATTTTTCATGAATGGTTGCTAGTCCAGCAATCTCTTCTTTAGTTTCATATAGTGCCATGCTAAAATCCAATATGTCCTTCCGATCGTTCAAGAAATTCCTTCCCTTAATGTTCCATTTGTGGAGGAAGCTTTCAATTGTGAAAATTATTTTTTGGAGCAAGGTTTAATTTGCAAGTTTAATGGGTTTTGGTCGCAGTTTACTGATCTGCACAAATGGATCTTTGAAATATGGAAACCTCTCTTGACGAATGATATGAATATTTATCATATGGCTTAGGGATTTTTTGTTGTTCTTTTTCACAATATTGAGGACAATAAGGTTATTTGTGAATTCAGGTCATGATTATGGGTAGTGTCAGCCTCTTCATGTTGCCCTCGTATCCCACCTTTGGTCTAGTTATGACATCAATCTCCACGGCTCCAGTTCGGGTAAGGATTTCAAACCTTCCCTTGCATCTTTGGAATCTCCCATTGTGATCCTCTTTTGGGAATACATTAGGAAAGTTTTATTGCCACAGCCCAAAAACCGAAATTTTTTATAAGACTACTTATGCTCGAATATGTGTGGAGATGGACTTTAATAAGGGTTTTCTTGATAAGATTAATCTGACGGCTCCATACTATGTTTGGGTTCAAAAGCTCGATTATAAAAATGTTTCATTTCAGTGTACATCGTGTTATGAAATTGGGCATGTAATAAAAAATTTCCTTAAGCATTTTCAGAGCAACAAAGATTGAGCACAAAAAAAAATATATATCTAAAGGCCCAAATGGTGGGAAGGAGCTCAGGCCAAACATTAGACAGTGTAGAAAGAAAAAGAATCTTAGGATAAGAAAGAACCAGAAGATAAACATGAACCAAATATTGTCAAAGAAAATGCATCAGAGGCAACAAAAATCATTCAGGAAAAAATGCATGTTAGCAAGGATCCTCCAGACTTAGCAACAATGGAAAAGTAGTAAACCTTCGTGAAAAATGGATCCCCTCCTAAAACCACAAGGAATAAAGTTGGAAAGGCAACTTGGGTGGATCACACGGATGAGGAAGAATTTAAAAATAGCAACGCTCACTTGTTGAAGAGCGACCCATCAGAATTAGCAGAAAACATAGGTTGGATTCAAGTTGGGAAGAAAGGAAAAATTATTTCGCCAAGGAAAACAAGAAGTCAATCTAAATAAAATCAAAAGTAGTTAAAAATGGAATGTAAATTTATTTGGATATTGGGGGTTTTTTGGAAAATTTCTAGTTGGAAAGGGACTGAAAGTTTGTATCATGGGGTACTTGCTTGAGGGTTTGGATTGAGCCTTGTGCTAAATCTCAAACTAGCAAGGAAGATTGGAATATGTAAAGGTTTTGGTCTTGTAACTAGTTTAATCTTTAATACTATTCTTTACCCGTTTCTTAAAAAAAGGAATAAAACAATAAATTTTGTCAATAAAACAATAAACACAAAGTGTATAGTTATTGCTTTGTATAGTTGTACATGAAGAGGACATATTGGTACAACTTTATAATAAGCATAGCTTTTGTTTTGGCATGATCGCATGGAAAGATGACACACTGATAAAATTTTGGAGTAAACATTTAAGTAAAAATATTTTAATTTTTTGAGTGTAAATTCTATTTTACATTTTGGATCAAAGCTTGTTCGAGGATCCAAAGGTGATCTGCAAAGTTGGCGGTGAAAGAAAATAGAGGTTGTGGTTGGAATCCTTATTTGGTGATGGCGAGGATTTGTTTCATACAGGATCATGGCCCGTGATGGTTGCATACAACATTATGAAGGGCACTTGATACATGACGTTATGCATGCGTTGGTTAGTTTTTCAAAATTGGAGTTCCTTGAAGGGGAAAATTTTATAAGATCAATTTCACAATGGGGATTCACCCTCCTATGGGTCTCCTCATTTCCTTTTATCTCTAGATTTGGACAAAAAGGCAGATAAAGAAAAAAAATATCAGATTTTTTCAAAAAATTTAATGAGAAGACATCTACCTTCTGGATCTGGGGCTCAAATCTAGTGGAACACCTTAAGAAAAGCATTTAAAACAACATGGGAAAAATGCTCCATGATTCCCTCTATTTGAAATATTATGGCATGGCAAGGGATTCCACCATAATATTAAATCTTAGGCTATAGGGTGGAGCTACATGCTTCAAAAACCCTAATATAGGTTCTAGAAACCCTAATGGATCAATCTCGTTCAAGGATGCGGTGAAAGGGAGGGTTTCCATTTTTGTAAACTAGCATTAAAATATGCTAAGGCCCTACATTGTTGAACAAATGGGATAAACTCCAACCATGAAGTTAAAAACATAGAGGTAAATGCTTTTCTCGAATCTTCAATCCATGGCTATAATATGCAGGTTTAATGGGTTTTTCCGATATCTAAATATTTACACCAGCGGGTATACTCCTCTTGGACAATGATTCTTCATAGATGAATTTGAAACACAAAAAGATATGGAAAAAGTCCTAAATGATGGGCCTTGTTTCTGGGGTAGGGTAGGGCTCTTTATCACCCCATGGTTTCCAGATTTCGATACCACAAGTATGGTGGTCACAGAAATGTTGGTTTGGATGAGATTACCAAATCTCCATCTTCCCTTCTAGAATCATCATGTTTTAGAAGACATCGGAAATACTCTGGGAAAATTCAAAAGGATGGACCATGATAGAACAAAAAAATGTTATTCACTTTCGCCAAAATATGCGTAGAGATAGACCTCACCAAACGTCTACTAGATGGCACCCATTTTAAACACAAAAACTTTTAGTGGACCCAGGTCTTAGATTATGAGAACACGACATTTAGATATCGAATATGTTTTTAAATATGACATTTGCAAATCACTTGCCCATAGGGAAAAAATATCCTAAAAAAAGAAAAAGAGACAGATTCATAAGTCAGAGGGATGGCAAGTATCTAATCCTTACCTTTCCAAAGAATAAGAGGAGGGGGACATGAAGGAAAATTCAAAGAAGGAACCACAAGAACAACAAGGCAAACAAGCAAATGAAGGGAGCGTGGACCAGACAAAAACTGTGACTTGTACCCAAAATGGTACTGAAGTGGTACATATCAAATTAGTTGAACAACAAAAAGAGGAAACACTTAACAAATTAGGCAGTGAGGGTACAAAGAGAATTCATGTATCTAAGAATTCTGTCTGAGACAAAGAAGTCCCTATGCAGGTAGCTTAGAATGAATTAACAATGGTAGAAGTTGAACCCTCCCAAGGGGTTTGACAAAGGTTCAGAAGAATAAAGGAGAAAAGGGGAAGTTAAGTGATTATTACCACACTTAACCCCCAACAACTTTATGTAATTTTGTTTTGTTTTTTCTTTATATTGCTCATTAGTTGAAAGGCTGACATGACTAAATGCTTAACAACATCTGCAGAATGTACTTTTTTTCTTTGGTTTCAGGTTGAATAAAATTATGATCTTTCCTTGGGAAAAAAATGAATTAGAAAAGCAACATAAAGGTTTTCTTTAAAAGCATATTTCCATGTTCTTCATGATCTCAATAAAGATGCAAACTTATGTGCTAATGAAGCGTGTAAATTAAGATTGGGAGAATCAAAATTCAATAGCCAAATTAGACTTTATCTTATTACTTAGAGCTAAATGGATTATAATTACATAGTTATGATGGATTACATTATCAACCAGTGATAGTATGAAATGCAATTTTTTGTTTTTTGGTGGGTCAGTTTTGTAAGGTATATACCTACAAAACCTTGTTTTTTGTTGTACACTTTGGAGTGCCTTTGGAAAAAGTTTGTAGTTTTGTTGAATAAGAGGGCTTGAGAAGAAATTTTGAAGTTATGTATTTGCTACGGTCCAGGTGCAAACTTGAATATAAATACATAATTCTCATTTTGGTTAAATGCAATAATAATAATAAATAGATTATGAAGAAAATTTGTTACAATTGAAATGGAAAAGATGACAGAATGAATGAGGGTTTTTATAAAAGCTTTTACTATTTCATTTTATTTAATGTTAACTAGTTATGAGTCCTTAATTTTGGTGAAAATTTGCCATGATAATAAACTCTATTTCTATTTATACAAACCCACATTTTGTCACTTTTATCACCTTTTGCTTATATTTTGGCTAATAAAATCCTCTCAAAGGTATTTTTTCATTTGCTTTTGATTTTTTGAATTTATTAAATTTTATGCATTGTAACTCACTTTTACCAATTTTACAAGTTAGATGTTCTTGTAATTCCTCATTTGTTGAATTATTTACAAGCAAGTTGGGGTAAATCGGGAACACGAGTTTCATTCTTTGTGTTCCCTAGATGGTGATTTTTATATTGGTTTGACAAAAAAACCACACACATGCCGAGTCAATGTGCAATCAACTCGACTTGTCAACAACTGAAAACATGATTTTTCTTGTTTGCATATTTATGTGGGTAGGATTTGAAGATGAAAAGTTTGGAATATGCTCCACAATTTGAATTTTGAGTCGATGTTTCAAGTCCATACCAGGACCCATCTTTAGGACAAGGAGCTTGAGAGAAGAAGGAGAAGGGATAAAGTATAAATAGAGATGAAGGAAAGGGAAAAGGATAAAAAGTCGACTAAACTAACCCTAAAAGCCTAAAGACCTAGAATTCTTAAAAATATAATTCTAATTTTAAGAATTCTAGGTATTTAGGCTTTTAGGGTTAGTTTAGTTGGCTTTTTATCCTTTTCCCTTTCCTTCATCTCTATTTATACTGTATCCCTTCCCCGTCTTCTGTCAAGCTCCTTGTCATGATGATGGGTCCTGGTATTGACTTGAAACCTTGACTCGAAATTCACATTGTGGAGCATATTCTAGACTTTTCTTCTTCAAACAATATTTTTGTAAGACATCTGCCCAGATTTAAGTAATTGCGACTTTTTTATGATTTGACCACTATGGAGGTCAAATATCATCTAAATGAGCGTCAAGAATAACAATTGGTTGACGGGGTAATTGATTATTTGTAGTTTTTTTTTACATTGCAAGCAACTGAAGCTTGAGAGACATAATTAGATTTTGAGTTTTTAATTTTTATTGTGACCATATACCTAACAAACTTTTGAATTGAAGCTCTATTTGAAGCTTCATTTTTATTAATAATTGTAATCTCTTTGAGTTTCTTCAATTGGTAGTCTTCAAGTGTGTAAGTTAAGCCATTAGAGGGCTCCAATTGTTTAAACTTGTGCATTGTCTTGTTCATTATGCATAATTATGGATTGTTGTATCAGAAGTGCTAATATATATATGAGGTTTTCCTTTTATACTCATTCTTTAATGCACAAATAAACCTTTGTTTGTATTTTTCATAAATCACTTCGTTTATACACTAATTGTTGTATTTTCCTTTGTTCATAAACTCTTCATCTGGGTTACAACCTTGTTATTTCTTTATCATAGTTTAAATTTTGTAGCGCTCATGAACAAATTAAGTTTTCCTTCCATAGAATAGATATTTCTTTTAAGAAATACATTTAGTATTGCATGGTTAAATAAAAAATAAAAGAGTCTAACTGACTATTGTTGCAATTCCTTGGGCCACCTAAGGGAATGAGCCAAAAGTTCTACAACCGAATTTTCTACCAATAGAGACCCTAATGCATGTTTAGTTAGCTAATTCAAACTTCAATCAGGCTTGTTTTCCTAGCCTTAAAGTAGATTTAATTTCAAGCAAGTGTGCTAGAATTTCTTCTTTGGCCAAAAACCTACATAAGTGAAAAGAACATTGTTGTGTGGGCTTTCCTTAGGGCTTAGATTCCCACATCCTTTTTCTCCATCATTGTAAGTTTTTGTGGTCTAGACCAAGAAGATTAGTTACTTTCCTTAAAGTGATTAATTATAATTTTGCTTTGAGTTTGCAATCTAAAATTTGAATTTTCCAAAACAACTATTTAGCTAGTAATCATGTTTTCATTTCATAATGGTTTAAATCTTGTTTTCATATTACATTTTTCATTAAAATCATATTATTCATAATTTTGAATTGAATTAATAAAGTAAATCTAAGGCTAGCTCATAGTGTTGTGCTTCTAAGTTTATGGACTCTCGGATTGATAAATTTATGTCCTAATTTATGCAAATAAATTAGGCCAACATTTTGACATCGTTGTCGGGAAGCACATTAAAAGTTAGATTTTGATCTATAAGGTTTTCTTGAGTTTTTATATTTGATTTGCAACATAAACATGTAGGATAGGGAGTAATGAAAGTGGTAATACGAGAGGTAAGAACATGTGCATACACTTTAGTGATTTTTCACAAGCTCTTATCATGTTTATATGAATAGATTAATGAGGCTTGGAAATCACAACGGTCAATTTATGTATATAGAAAATATAGTGGAGTTGAAGAATCAAATCCCCCCACTACTAACGTAACTTAAAGTTCTTGGGAAGTGCAGGAATAATTCACCATTGTGGAAGAAACATCACGAGAATTACAACGACACCCATGAACATCTACTCGAGAACCTTCATTGGTTGAACAAATCAAGATAAGGACAACTATAGCCACAATCATCCACTTAAAAACCTTCATTTGTTGAAGAAACATCAAGAGAATAACAAATTCTAAGTTCATCTAGTGGGACAACAGCAGTAAACCCTCAGGATTGGACTAAAGAATTTTGGATCCTTTGAAAAGAGGACAGGTCAAAGTATGAGGAACAAGGGCTTAACTTAGATGTTGCAATTGCACAAGGAAGAAAGAGAGCATCAAGAGAAAGAGCATTACCAGTAGATAAAGAACAAAGAGAAAGAGAATGAAAAGTTAAAGCAAAACATAATGAAAGAGGATAAAATGCTGAAATTAGGAGAAGAACTGAGATAAAAGAAGGATATGGAGAACAAGAACAAGAACAAGATCTAGATAATGAAGTCACCTTTGGATTTCCCATCCTAGATGCACCAACACTCCTTGGTATTGAAGTAAAAATGAAAAACATTCATCCATTTGTACTTCCTAATTTTTGTGGTATGTTGACTAATGATATTGATGCATTCCTTTTTGAATTTGACATTTCGTGTCATACTTATGGATATACAAATGATGCATAAAAACTTTTTTTGTTTCCAACTACCTTAAAAGGAGTTTCTTTAAATTAGTTTATGGATTTGGGAGAACACTTATTATGTAATGGGATGATATGAAAAAAAATTCCTTAATAATTATCAACCATATTGTAGATCTAGAGACAATAAGGAGGATATGTGTAGGATGTCCCAACAAGAAGATGAGAATCTAGAAGATTACTTGGAATGATTTTCCTATAATCTTCAAAAATCTAAACAAATGCACTAAACCTAGACACCATCCGCAAAATTTTCATAAAAGGAATTAAGGATAAATGAATTGATGTACTTGATCTTATGGGAGTTGGTGATGTCTCTTATTTACTTTATGACAAAATATGTGAGTTGTGCAGGAGGGATTCCAAAGGACGAGCAAAATATAACAAATATCAAAGGGAGATTTTGACTAAAATCAATAAGCCAGTTGTAGGAAGTGTTACTAGGGTAGGATTAGGTGATTTACAGTTAAATTTTAAAATTGATCTTCTAAGTATTCTTAGCTCACAAATAAATACACTAAAAGCCAAGAAGAGACAAGAAGAGAAAAATGAAAAATTGCTTATATTTTGTTCTAAGAGTAGAAAGAAGAATCCAATAAGGGAATGTCCATTAGACAATTCTCAACTCTATGGCATTTGTGCAAAAAGGCATGCGACTGAAATTTTTCGAGCCTTATCAAACTTGAAAGTAGCCTACAAAGGAGAAGTTGAAGCATTAAAATCCTTTTACTATGTTGCACCAACAAGACCATGGTAATTGAGAGATGTTGATTTCTGGTAGCATCAGATGTGCTCTAGCCTCAAGATTTTGCAAGGAGGCTAGGACACCTATATTACACAATACCCAGAAATCGTTTTAGGAAATTCCACCCGAAAGAGGTTTAATTAAAATTATTAATTATTTTTAATGGATGCCTAAGTCTAAACTTAGGAAATTAAAATAATTAAAGTGTGTTAAATAAACTGGGTGTGAATCTTCTAGAAGAAGACGAGGATCAAGCCAAGATGATATGAGCCATTAATCAGAATCTAATCTAGGTCGTTGATTGATGAACGAGAATATTATAAGAAGAGGCTTGATGGGCATTTGGAAAGACACATCGAGTGAGATCAAGAGATCGATTTCTCAAGAGAGCAACGCAACAATTGCAGGAGAAGTCATTGAGGAGATTTCTTGCAGTGAGGGGTAAGGATAATTTTCCAGTTGGAGAGTTTCCTAATCCAGGGATACATTTCAGAGGAGGCAAAGAGAGATCCTGAAGAGGCAGCATAGAGCCATGTTAGGCAACATAAAGCCATGCTGAGGTAGCATAGAGGCCATGAGGGGATTCACAAATTTGTTGAGGAGAAGATCAGATATAGTACTAGGAACCGGGGTGTGAGACCGGAGGTCCAGAGGATCAAGCATCCAGCTAGTAGATCAATCAACCAAAGGGAGTGACGTAGTCCCTATTAGTTGTGACGCAAAGTAGCACAAAGGCAACTTGGGGCTATTCATTTAGTGGTTGGATCAATGTCGAATCGTCATTGATAGTGTGAGATATTTCTCACTATTTTCTCTGCCATTTATATTCTCTGTATCGAATAGCCAGTAAGGCATCCAAAGACTGTATTCAGAGACTACTGCATAATAATATTAAAACCCTTAACTGCTGCACCACTTTTCCCACATTGGGTTTTTTCGTGGACATTGGTCCAAAAATAATGGTGTAATATTATGTGTGTGCATCTATTCTTCCAGTGTTTTTATTTCTTCCGCAATATTTATTTTGTGAAGGCTGCAGTGTATATGTTTCGATATTTGCCGTAGGAAACTGCAAATAATTTGGTTGATTAACTTAACAAATAGAAGAAACATTATCAGTTGACGCAGTAGGATTTAGGGTCATTGAATTTTCACAAGAGTAACAAGCATGTTTCAGGACTTCACTCAACAATTTCATCAATATAATAATGCAAATTCTATAAGGAAAAATTGGAATGCTCCCATGCCTTAACAAGCATGGCCTCCTCGATAGACCCAGAACCATCCCTTTCAACGGGGTTGGTGAGGACCTACTTATGGAATCCAACCTCCCTAAAATCCTTAGCAGTCTTATCAACCACCATACCCTTCGCAACCATATCAACAAATACCTTTTCATTATCAACCATATCACAACAATATCCACAAGCACCATTTATACAATATGCAAAATCAACTCAACAATCATATCATGTTCTTCCTCCACAAGTAACCCAACCACAACAATTGCAATTTCCATCTAATCGACCACCATCAAGACCAATTTAGCTACCATCCTAGAGAGCAACAAATCCGAATAGTAAAGTGGAAAATATGTATATAATACTCAAGAAGAAACTACTCCTGAATATTCAATTGTTTCTATTGATGATATTCACTTAAGACCAAGTAAAGTAATCCAAATGGATTCTCTTATAATTGTGGAAGAAGAAGAATAAATAGAGGAAATTCCTAATAAAAATGTCACAACAAATTCTCACAAAAATATTGAAGTTCAATAGGATAAATCACCAACATCCAAATCACCTCTCTATTTGGAGAGGGTTGATTTTGGAAAATCCAGTGACTCCTTTGAGTATGATTCTCTAAATGAATTTGAAAACATTTGTATTAAAATTCCTTTATTGCAGGCAATCAAATACATACCGATTTATGCAAAAACAATAAGGGAATTATGTTTGAAGAAATCCGACAAAACAAACAAAAAAAAGTATTCATGTTATTGGAAATTTAGCTAGCTTAATGTCAACTAGAATTGTCGGTAAAGAATATTTTGATTATGATATACCAAAACTAACAATCACTATTAACAATCTTTCAATTCCAAACACTATAATTTACTTAGGAGTAGTTATTAATGATATGATAATGGAAACAATGAATTACTTAGATATATGTAATCTTCTACCAACACCTACAATTTTAGAATTAGCAGATAGATTAAGAGTGAAACTATAATCTGTAACTGAAGATATCATGACCTCCTTGGATTAATCACAATATCCAATAGATTTCTTAAACCTTCAACCTAAATCTAATTTAGGTAAGCACCCCTTAATTATCGGAAGACCATGTTTGATTTCAACTAATTCATTTATTAGTTGTAGATCAAGAAGTATGACAATTTCAAAAGGTAATGAAAGCAAATAAGTCACACTTTATCCTCCCACTAAATACATAAGTGATTTGGAACAAATGTATTGGCTTAAATAAACAAATTCAGGGGAAGAATTAATTCCACCTCATTTTTTTATTCCTCGAGCCATCAATTTTCAATAAGAAACAAATGAGAAATTTACTTAATCATGAATCTAATGCTAAAGGAAATAGTGAGAGAATAACTTCAAAAGTTATTGAAAGTAGATTTTATCGACCCCATCTATGATAGTCAACAGGTTTCTCCTTAGATCTGAATTGACTCAACTCTCAGATTTAACCAAGATCTTTTGATTTTGTGATGTGATTAAAATTGTATTTAAAATAACATAAAGGAACACATCTGCATGTTGTAAAGAAGAAGGAACATGACAAGAATCAACAACATAAAATACAAGATGCTGATAACAGAGTTCGTCCAGGAGGGACTACATCTCTGGGCCCCGGTGTCAAGATGGTGTAGGCCGCTGCATTAAGTGCTGGAAAGAATGATGATGTACATGCATGTGTTTTCTCTATCATACAAGGAATATGCCCTCACGCAGGAGTGGCTCCAAGAGATGTTCTGCTGCAGGAACTCTCATTCAGAAAAGGACTCCTATCAGCATGACCTAATTTCACATATGTGAATAATGAGCATCCTGCCAACATGGCATCAAAGGGATCTCAAATCAAACATAAATGACAACACATGAGTATCCCGTCAACATGATGACAAATGGATCTCAATCAAAACATGTCAATAAGTACATCTCACATCAAGTACAAAACAAGATCCCACATCAAACATCAAACGGGGATCTATACAACACAATGCATCTCAAGCAAAGAGATAAAGAAGTACACGATCACACTGCATATACCTCACATCAAGGATTTATCTGAAGAAGAGGATGATAAACTGATGGATCTAGTTGTACCATCAATCTCGTGGCGTCGAATCTCATGGAAAGACAGCTCGCACGTTGAATGTTGACACCTGCACTCCACTTTGAAAAGTGGCCGAAAAATATAACGATCAAATGGGAAATTTGATTGCACCATTAGATTCGTGGCATCGAATAGCGTAAAATCAAGTGTCAAATTTCTGAATTCTGAGAAAGTGAAAATCTGGGGCTACAAGAATCTTTTAGATTCCCCCTAGATTCCTCAAAGATTCCCTCTTCCAGTTCATCTGAAGATCTGCTGCTCAGATCAAAATTTTGTTTACGCCATCAGGTTCGTGTCACTGAGAGGTGTAGGATAGAAATAAAGTTTGTCCAATTTGAACATTGGCAAAATTTCACCCCTCCTGAAAATTGGGCTCAATCATGGTTTCCCCTGCTCCTTTCCAAGCTCATGGTTCCAGCTGTAAAAATTAATTAAAAATGATGTATCAATTTCTATGCCATGCCTTGGCCTTCTGGAACTGAGTCATGGTTCTGTTCTCTGTTCCACACCTCCGTTCTCAAATCACTCCTCCTTTCTGGCGCTGCATTGAGGGCGTGTTTACATGGTGGAAGGGTGGCGGACTTTATAAAGTCGCCACCCGTGGCGCTGTGGTTAGGCGGATTAATAGAGTCGAAGAGGTTGGGGGACCAAATCCCGCCTCTCCCAAACTCGGCACATACATTTTTTTTTTTTAATGGCGCATTCATTGTAACCGTGCGCATAACCGTTGTTTGATTAAACGTGGATGTTTGTTTTGTATTAAATGCGATTGGTGTATTGATGTGAGCACCTAAGTGGTGGGCTGGCCATCCCGACCGGGCAGGATAGAACCCCACCGCCCATGGTTTGTTAACAAGTGGCAAATGGAGGTGGGTGTGCCCACCCACAACCCATATATAACATGATTGTAACGTCATGGTGGTAGGGGGGGCCGACGGGGGTGATGGCCCGTCGCCCATTTTTATTTCAAATTTGTTTTTTGTTTTTTTGTTTTTTTTGTTTTTGTTTGTTTGTTTGTTTGTTTGTTTTTTTTTTTTTTAATTGTAATATGAGTTGGGTCGTTGGGGGGGGGGGTGGCGAGGTTGGTGGCCCGCCACCCATATATATATATATATATATATAATATATATATATATATAAATATATATATATATATATATATATATATATATATATATATATATATATATATATATTATATATATATATATATATATATATTATATATCAATAGATTTTTTTGAATTTTGTCTAATATAGGGGATATTAGATAAATTAACGACCAAAAATTCACCCACTTTCGGGAGCTAGGTTTCATACCCCAGGGTTGGTCAAATTGTAGGATACTTAAACCTGGCCCACAACCCAACTTTTACCAAAACTTTGATTGGGTCTTTCTCCCTCATACGAGCTTGGATTCGAGTGTCGTTCACACCGTTGGAATCAGGGCGACGAGCACTTTGATTTGGTGCTGGTTTGGGAACGTTATGACCATTTTGAATTTTGACCCTTTCTTAGTCCTCTAGGACTTCTGCATGTGTCTCGAGCCACCTGAATCAATCCTCCCCACTGAGGAGCTTTTGGTCCTCCAAAAGCATGAAAAATACTCTGCCACTTCTTTGTACCTTGTCTACACTTACAAGTATCTGATATGTCACCCTTCCTTCTCCTTCACCTTTGTCATTCGCAGCCATAAGTGATGAGCCGACACCTGTAACCTCTACAAACCTGTAGTACAATTATGCAAATTACATGCTTAAGTCACATGACCAACTAATGACCCAAGCATCCCATAGTTTCCACGAGTTTATAACACATACTCGGTGGTCAAGTTTACATCAAAATGGAAACAATACCCCAGCTACGAAAACAAGGCCAAAATATCATTGTTGCTTCAATAAGTGATGGAAAACACATCATCACTGCAACACATGATTTACAAAATTAAGGCCAAACACTATTGTTTCTTTCACAAGTGATGGAAACACGACATCACTTTCACAATTTAACACGCAACACAAAATAAGACCAGACATCATTGTTGCTTAACAAGTGATGGAAAACACATAATCACTCTTACATTTTAAAATGCAACAAATGATTTACAAAAGCACGACCATGACAAGCTAACATATCTAGAAACCATTTTTCACTTATCGATATGACTAGGTCATCTCCCTGTGGTGGTTTTGGTTGTTGAATAACTGCTTCACCTTGTTCATGCACAAACACTTTGTCTTTAAGGCGCTCTTCTAGATGGAGCCTCCAACAAGTGGCTCTTTGATGGCCACCTTTGTTGCAATGACTGCAATACATCTTCTTCCTCTAGATCTGTTTAACATGTTTCTTTACCTACTGTTGAGAGGGTCTTTCATGCCTCCTCCTTTTGTGTGCTGCTATTCTTTTCCAACACTTAGAAAATGTATGGTTATGTAATCCACAAAAGGTACATGTTTTTTGATTCCATGATTTACGTTCATCTTTAATAACATGATTATAATAGAAATGAACATTCAAATATCGAGACTTTTTATACCTTTCCTTGCTGTCTTTGGTTTCATCATGGTAATGAGAGCTTGCCTCCGCTCATTCCCTGCAATGGGCACTTCCATGGGATGATGGGGATGTGTTCCCATCATTTTCTTTCCTCGACGATTTCGAGGATGTCTTGAACGAATCTGACACCTTCGAGCATTCTCCTTCGGTGTATCCCAATCCTACAAATCGAGGTTTATGCACAGCCTCCAATGGTTGAGTTATGCCTTGGTTATTAACACCAAGCTCTTTTTCCTCCTTGTACCTCATCCTGGTAAGGAGCCTCATGTTTGTCCCTGTAATTGGGATCTCCAAATCTCCAACATAAATCATACTATGTGAAGATGAAAAGGAAAGGAAATCAACATCTTTTACCTTCACATTTGAGTTGGAAAGAACTGATGAGGACTTATCATCATCTATTGTTGTTGATTCACTTGTTGTCTTGGCGCACTCCCCAACTTCCTTTCCGACATACCCAAGTCCTGCCTGATGGGGTAATTCCTCCACTTTGATGGGATTGACAATGCCTTGGCCATCAATGCCCAAGCCTTTTCCTTCATACCCCATTTTCTTCAACATTTTGGAGCCAATTCCTGTGGTATGATTTTCAAAGACATCGAAATCATCATCAAGACACATACATGAATTCATAGAATTACTTTTTACCTCACATGGGTCATGCTGCAACTTTTCCAAGGCCTCGTCCTCAGCTTGAAACTGTTGTAGCAAACTTTGTTTCTCCTCTTTCTCTTCATGTAGAAGCATCTACAATTTAGCTTTCTCTGCTTGAAGACTCTGGTTGTTGTGCTTCAGTTATTCTAGGGCATCTTCCGTGGCTCGCAATTGAAGTTGAAATCGGTCTTTTTCCTCTGTCTCTTTCTGTAGAGCTTCATACATTATTTCCACCTTTTGGAAAATTCTGAGCATGGTCTCGTACATCTCTTTGTCATCCTCCATCGCTACACATTCCATTGTTTACGCTCACAATTTACATTCATGCAAAGAGCTCTCTGATACCAAACTTGATCCGAGTTGACTCAACTCCTGGATCTAACCAAGATCTTTTGCTTTCGTGATGTGATTAGAATTGTATTTAAAATAGCATAAAAGAACATATTTGCATGTTGTAAAGAAGAAGGAACATGACAAGAATCAGCAACATAAAACACAAGACACTGATAACGAAGTTCATCCAGGAGGGACTACGTCTTCGGGCCCTGGTGTCAAGATGGTGTAGGTCGCTGCATTAAGTGTTGAAAAGAGTGATGATGTACATCCATGTGTTTTCTATATCATCCAAGGAATATTCCCTCATGAAGGAGTGGCTCCAAGAGATGTTCCGTTGCATGAACTCTCATTCAGAAAAGGATTCCTATCAGCATGACATAATTTCACATATATGAATAATGAGCATCTCGCCAACATGGCATCAAAAGGATCTCAAATCAAACATACATGATGACACATGAGTATCCTGTCAACATGACGACAAAGGGATCTCAATCAAAACATGTCAATAAGTACATCTCACATCAAGTACAAAACAAGATCCCACATCAAACATCAAACAGGGATCTATATGGCACAATGCATCTCAAGCAAACAAATAAAGAAGTGCATGATCACACTGCATATACCTCACATCAAGGAGTTATCTGAAGAAGAGGATGATAAATTGGTGGATCTGGCTGTACCATCAATCTCGTGGCGTCGAATCTCATGGAATGACTGCTTGCACATTAAATGTTGACATCTGCACTCCACTTTGAAAAGTGGACGAAAAATAGAATGATCAAATGGGAAATCTGATTGCACCATTAGATTCGTGGTGTCGAATAGTGTAAAATCGACTGTCAAATTTCTGAAGATCTGATGCTCAGATCAAAATTGTGTCTGCGCCATCAGGTTCGTGTCACTAAGAGGTGTAGGATAGACATAAATTTTGTCCAATTTGGACACTAGCAAAATTTCGCCCCTCCTGAAAATTGGGCTCAATCATGGTTCTGCCTGCTCATTTACAAGCTCATGGTTCCACCTGCAAAAATTAATTAAAAATGTTGTCTCGATTTTCGCGTCGCACCTTAGCCTTCTGGAATCGCGTCATGGTTCCGTTCTCCATTCCACAACTCTGTTCTCAAATTTTTCTTCCTTTCCGGCGCTGCACTGAAGGCGCGTTTATATGGTGGAAGGGTGGCGGACTTTACAAAGCCACCACCCATGGCACGGTGGTTAGGCATATTAATGGGGGCGAAGAGGTCGGGGGATCAAATCCTGCCTCTCCTAAACTTGGCGCATATATATACATATATATATATATATATTATATATATATATAATATAATATATATATATATATATATATATGGCTCATTCGTTGTAACCATGCGCATAACTGTTGTTTGATTAAACGTGGATGTTTGTTTTGTATGAAATGCGATTGGTGTATTGATGTGGGCGCCCGAGTGGTGGGCTGGCCATTCCGACTGGGCGGGTTCGAACCCCACCGCCCACGGCTTGTTAACAAGTGGCAAATGGAGGGGACTGGTCGGGTCCACTGGAGGCCCTCCACAACCCTATATAACATGATTGTAATGTATGGTGTTGGGGGGGCGATGGGGATCATGCCCGTCACCATTTTTAATTAAAATTTGTTTTTCAATAATTTAATATGAATTTGGGTCGTTGGGGGTTGGCAGGTTGGTGGCCTCCACCACCCATAAATTATTATTATATTATATATAAATATATATATATATATATAATAATTATATATATAAATATATATATATTATATTATATATATATTATATATAATATAATATATATATATATTAATATTTTTTTTTATTATAACAATATTTTTTTTTGATTTTGTCTAATATAGGGGATATTAGACAAATTAATGACCCAAAAAATTCTCCCGCTTTCTGGAGCTAGGTTTCATACACCAGGGTCGGTCAAATTGTAGGATACTTAAACCTGGCCCACAACCCAACTTTGACCAAAACTTTGACTGGCTCTTTCTCCCTCATACGAGCTCGGATTTGAGTGTTGTTCACATTGTTGGAATCAGGGCGACGAGCACTTCGATCTGGTGTTGGTTTGGGGACATTTTGTCCATTTTGAATTTTGACCCTTTCTGAGTCCTCTGGGACTTTTGCATGTGTCTAGAGCTACCTGGATCAATCCTCCCCATTGAGGAGCTTTTGGTCCTCCAAAAGCATGAAAAATAATCTACCACTTCTTTCTACCTTGTCTACACTTACAAGTATCTGATATGTCACGCTTCCTTCTCCTTCACCTTTATCCTTCGCAGCCATAAGCCATGAGCCGACACCTGCAACCTTTGCAAACCTGTAGTACAATTATGCAAATTACATGCTTAATTCGCATGACCAACTAATGACCCAAGCATCCCATAGTTGCCACGAGTTTATAGCACATACTCGGTGGTCAAGTTTACATCAAAATGGAAACAATACCCTAACTACAAAAACAAGGCCAACATATCATTGTTGCTTCAATAAGTGACGGAAAACACATCATCATTGCAACACATGATTTACAAAAATAAGGCCAAAGACTATTGTTTCTTTGACAAGTGATGGAAACACGACATCACTTTCACAGTTTAATGTGCAACGCAAAATAAGACCAAACATCATTGTTGCTTATCAAGTGATGGAAAACACATCATCACTTTTACATTTTAAAATGCAACAAATGATTTACAAAAGCACGACCATGACAAGCTAATATATCTAGAAATAATTTTCACTTATTGATGTGAATGGGTCATCTCCCTGTGGTGGTTTTGTGATATTGCCTTAGCCACTAATACCCACATTATGCAAACAAAATCACATGCCATATACATGTCCCGAGATTAATCACCTAATCCATGGTGAAAACCTTTACAATTCAAGGTTTAAGGCCCCTTAATTAAACTTTATGCGGAATTACTACATCTGATGAAAACCCACTTTATTAAAGGTTAATTCTTTAAGCAGAAATATATTCGCATTTTCTCTTAACCCTTATAACTCAAACCTTCATGATCCTTTGGTTAACTCTTATTAATCGCGCATATCAACCTTACCATAGTCTTCAGACTTTGGTTAAACTCGACTTAAGCCATAAATCTTTACTCCACTTATTTATATTATTTCCCATATAATAGAAATATTACATAAACCCGCACTTAAACATTACCTTTCTGCCTTTGTACAGACCTTTGCACATTTACTGATACTCAACCTTTCACTTCAAATCTACATCGTTGATTTCTTCCTTCTGATCAATGGCTGTCGCGCGATCTCCAACTTTCACCCATTCCGTCGGAACTCAAAGAAGTCAAACTTCTTTTAAATAACCCATCGGGTCCGCCCGACGTGTTAACCCACACACTTATTCATGCGCGATTACCGTCTGATACATCAACCATCGAACGGTCACGATTATCAGAACTCAACGAGGTTTTAAGCCTGTTGAATAAAACCTCATCGCATCCATTTTCTCGGTTAAACCTTGTTCTTTTCCCGACATGATATGCGTCCAATCAATCACCCAACGGATGGCTATGATCTACCTAGACTTCAACTGGATTAAGTCATGGTTCATAACTTTCTCAGGTCCGAAATTGAAATACCGCTTACGACTTTGAGATCGCGCGAGAAACAACTTCCCGCCTACAAAAACTGCCTTTCCATTCTGATTAACGCCCATGCATTTTCACCACGCAATGACTGTGGATCTCTTTCCATTGGACGGCTACGATATTTTCTACACCAATACTCGTTCGTCGTTATTATCTGTCGATCTAGATGATCAAACGGTTTCTGTCGTGCCAGTCAATCGACCCGAATCTCGATTGAAACTCTCCTTCGTTCACTTATTGGTGGAATTGCGTTAAACACACATTTGTCTCCGCGCTCTGTCCTTCTTGATTTCATTTGCACACACATATCTTATGCAACAATACTTCGTTTATAAAGAATTACAATCTAGTCACATATGTACTCTACACAGGGTTGAAATTGAATTTCTGTATTCATAAACAAGTATTTACACAGGTTCTTCTCTCATGCTTGATTTCCAATATTAGTGGCCTCTGTTTCCCTATCTACCTGTAGGCTTACAATCAAGCTCTATCTAATCTCTGAATTCTAATTCACACTCTAGCTAACTAACTAACTAACTCTTCCTATGCCTTTTAGGCCTACATTTATACAAAAAGGTTCTATGAACCAATTCTGGTTCAGATCCTTAATAATTTCAACTAAATCCTAAGAATCCTCTCAATCCCATAAATTATGAGCTAATTCATAATTTAATATCTACAATTAATTTCCAATCTATCAATCCCTATGAACTCTCAACTATCCTAATTCTCTCATGTTCCCCTTCATTCAAGAACATTTACAATATGCCTCTCAATACTTAATTAGATCCTATTCTCATAAAATCACTCAAAAACATTAAAATTACATTAATTTGATGCATATGAAACCAACTTCCTTAAAACACAAGACCCCCTATGTCTACTAAAATACAATGATATTTCTGAGCTGAATGCTCCTGCATCAGACACCCAAGGTTGAAAACGTTCATGATCTCCTGATCATGTGTTCTCATGTGTTAATAAAAAAACCTCTAGGGTCCCAAACTTTAGTTTGTAACTGCCCAAATGCCTTGCACCTTTGTTGTTGTTCTATATTTATTGTCTTCTGGTTCATCTTCCTCTCTTCAATCAGTTTCAAATTCTGATTTATCACTCCTCTTGCTGTCATTTTCCTCAACCTGGACTGTTTCATCATCAATTGCCATAATTCTTCAATCTCCATCTCAAGCACATCCTTGAGTTAGTAACAAATCTTGCTTTTATTACTCTGCCACTTGTTGTTGTACTTTGTCCACTCATCTTCAACCTGTTGTTTACTTTCTTCAGCTTTTTCTATTTCAACTTCTGCTATTACTCTTGAGATTTCTCCAGGTACTGCTATAGATATTGCTTCCACCCAAACTTTCTGAATATCCTTAAAGATATCTCCCTCTGCAACATCTATTTTCTGCTCTTTATCTGCAAATTCACTTTCCAATAATTTAATGTTTTCGTTCCATGGGCTAAGTACTATCATGAAATCTTCCTTTCCTCCTTCATATCCTCAACAACAGATTCTTCTGACTGTCTGCTAGTCTCCTCATTAACCAAATGTGCATGTGCTCCCCCTTGGTTGTCCTCACGAGACAACATAGTCTCATTCTCCATCAGCATGCAATTATGATCTTGCCTCTTTGAAATGTCTTTGTACATTTCCTTCATATTCATGTCAACTTCAAGTGACTGCCTATCACCTGATTCTCCTTTATCCATATCACAATCTCTGTGTTTAACTTCATCTCTTTGGTCTTCATGCTGAACTTGTCCTCTATTAAGAAGTGCATCTATATATGTCTTCTGTACCAGTTCAAAATTGTCTTCTTCTTAGAAGTATTCGTTGTCATATATGGGCTTACAATCTTCTTCATTTTCTATGATACTAGTAGAAGATTTTCCATCTTTATCTACTTCAAAACCTGCCTGCTTACACCAATAATGAGAAACATGATATCCTTTTACCAACATCATTTCTAATTTATCATTGCACATGAGACATTTATTAGGCTTATCATCTTCCTTAACATGTATAATAGTTTTCAATAATTGTTCTTCATTTGCTAAATTTGCAACCACACACAAAATGTTAGAAATAAAAACATTATGCCTGTCAACCTTACTTATCATCATATCCATTTGTTGATCTGAACTCTTCAAAGATCTCATGAGACTTCCTGCAGGTCTCTCTTCCTCCTCATTCTCTAAACAACTTTTAAGATCCTCAATAGATCTCTTCTCAACATCATCCGCTTCAATGATGTCTTCCTGCTCTTGTCCACTGCAGTGAACTTCTTCATTCTCATTCAGTTCTGATTTTACAACCTGAACACTTACTCTTTGGTTTTCTAGCCTTTTCTCCAAAAGGCTTAACTTATGCCATAAATTTTCCATCTCACTTTGGATTCCTCCTAAATGCTCTGTACAATCCTCACTATCTTCTTCTTTGTGAAGTATAATTTTTTGGTGACACTACTTCTTCATTTTCGATCAGAATAAAATTATGACCCTCCATCTCTGTGATAGTTTTAGATGTCTATCCATCACACTTCCTTTGGCCATCTAAGAAAATCAATTTCTCTTTGCCCTTACCATTAACAAATTCTTTATCATAAGATATAACTGTCTCATCTCTACTTGAGATATTTCCTTTACTAAGCAAGGAATTTATGAACTCCTTTTGCTGTAATAACTCAACTTGATCTTCTTTTGAAAGATAGTCATCATCATACTTTGCTTGGCAACTTTCAGCTTCACTCAAGACAGTCCCATAGGATGGTTTGTCTTCTGCAATACCTGCATTCACACACAACTTGTTAGTTTTAAAACCACCAGACCTCATGATCTCACTTGATGATTCAATCACCAAGTCTTCCTGCTCTTCCAAGTCCTTTACATGACTCAGAAATATTTCGATGGTCTGCTCTTCAATCTCATAAAGTCCTTCACTTGGTTGCTTGATATCCTTCCCTACTTCTTCTTGCTTTTGGCCATCATCATGAGTCAAAATTCCTTTGATTTCAGTCTTTGCAATATGCTGAAAAGTAAAACTTTTTCCCAACTACATATAGGAATTTACATGAGACCTATCTATCTCATCCTCTTTTAGAACAAAATTTAGATTCTGCCTGTCTTCTTCCTCCTTTATGACAATATCATCAAATTGTCCTTTTTCACATGTTTCACCTGCAAACATACACAAATTATCAGATTTAAAATCATGTGTCTGATGAGCCTCATCGTTGAGTAATTATATGGGCCTTAATTGGCCTTAATTCACCTCCTAGCTTAGTCAAACCAACTATCCTCACAACTTATTGCATACTTTTGATTATATTTTGTTTATGAAATGAGGTAGAGTTGGATATTTGGCTTTGTGGTCTAATGTGCATGTAATATAGGAATAAAGGATATAAGCAAAGAAAAATGCAGGTATAAAGGATAAAGGAAAAGAACTATGGCAAAGACCTTGGTAAAGACTCAAATGGGACAAGGGAGAGTAACTATAGGAGGTAAATCCTCCTCATTTACTACCCCTTCATTCGAATATTCCACCATCAGCTCGGAGTGCACACAACCATCACTTTGAAGACTAAAAGATAGTCGAGCAAGGGAAAGGGACAGAAACCAGTTTTTCTTGAGTTATAGGCCAAGCCTCCCTAATGGGAAGAAAGTCGTTAGAGACTTCAAATGTATAAATAGAGAGGCTTAGGACCTCATTAGGATTCAAACTTATATTGTAAAACTCTGTTTTATTTCTGAGCTGTAAAGACTTGTGACAGTTTGCTCTGTAATCCATGGTTTTTATAATAATAATGAGTTCTGTTTAAGCCAGCTCTGAGTTAACTCTAAGTGCTGAAGCTCTTGGGTCTAGGCCCGACCCAAGAAATCAAAGCTTCTCTTTACTATACATGTATGCTAGCATAGTTTCCTGGTTTTCATTGTTCATTTGCTTAAACAACTTCTTGGTTCTATTTATTTAAAAAAAAAAAATTCTGGTTCTATTCAATTGCTTAAGTAGGATTCATGGTTTTTCTGGTTATTTGCTTAGGTAGCTGCATTTGCATTACAATAGTGTAGAGTAGATCGATTGTGCTATAGTTTACTTCCATTTGTACCTTCTTTTAGTTGATCACTAGCAGGTTGTGTGCAGGTGTCTCGAGCTCATCTTCTCCCTCTGGGACCATGACTTAAGGAAGAGACCCTTCAGCAACCCTAAAAACACAGGTCTCTAATTCTCACATGGACTATGGAGTTTGTTGTTTAATGCAGTTATTTGTTCACCCACACTCATTTGAAACCACCTCCAGCACGTTCATCATGCATTGCTTCCTCGTCGTTCGATCACCAACAAACCTTCACAATCACCGTCTGTTCACTATTTTCTCCAGCTGCTTCCTCGCATGGAGTCCATGACTTACTTTATGAACTTTAAGTCCCCACCATTGATCTGCCTCGCCTAATTCGACGACTATCGCGTCACCCGATCACTTTAGGCACTTTAAACCCCCACCATTGATCTGCCTTGCCTGATCCGACAGTTGTCGCTTCACCCGATCGCCAACTAGCTTGGCCGATCTCCACGGTTGATCAGCCCCATCTGATCCAACGGTTATCGCGCAATATCGTGTGAATTAGTGTACGAATGTTATCCACCCGAGAGCACGCGAGAAAAGTGATTTTCTTGTGCTACGTGTCGTGCAGTAAGGCTAATCGCGTGAAATTTCCAAATACTACTTATAGCCTGAAGGGCATGCGAGAAACTACTTATCACTTTAGAAACCCACTCCCTCATTTCTGCACGTTTATTTTCCCCTCGATATGATCTCCGCCGTCCATCTCTTGACTTCACCCTCGCGATAAGATCTTAGCCATTCATCACTACTGTTAGCCTCGTCCGTCCATCTCTTGACCACCCATGCGATTAGATCTCGGCCATTCATCTCCTGTTAACCTTGTTCGTCCATCCACTCACCTAATCCCTCACGACACGATCTCCGTCGTTCATCTGCTTTGTTCCCTTGTTCATCGATCCATTCACTTAAGCCTTCACGATAAGATCTCCACCGTTCATCCTGTTAGTTAACCATGTTCGCCCATCTATCTACGTAACCTTCGTCGATCCAATCTTCGCCGTTCATTTTCCTTTCACTTGACTGATCCAACGGTTCTTATGCACTGTTGCTCCCTCACATCCTCCTTTCACTGATTTCGACCTCCGATTGTTTTTTCCGCTTGAAACCCGATTTAGCCTAAGTTTCTTTGTTACACCTTAGTCTAGTTTTGATGTTGTTTACTTCTGCAACTTAGATAATTAGCATTAGGTTAGTGTTAATTTAGCAATTCTGCTTAGCATATCTGTTTAGTTGGTTAGTTAGGTTATGGTGTAAGTTTAGCATTTCATGTTGTTTTCTTCATTACTGTAGTAGAGTAGCTCTCTCTTAGAATAGGTTTGCTCTCCTTCCATCAAAGACTTAAGTTTCTTCTGACCCTCTAAAGGTTTGGGTTGGAACCCCTGGGGTCTATTTCCAGACAAACATTGACAACAGGCAGGACCTTCACTTCTACTTGTGCATATAGCACTGTCACCTCCAAGTTTGTACGAACACTCGGTTGATAAGTAAAGCTGGTAGCCCTAGGAGTTGCAGCATTCTTGTTGCAATACCTAGGCTCATCACTTTTTGGCACAGTTGTCGGGGAGGTATCTAAGTAGAAGTAATTATTGCTTTCTTCTATTTCTAGTCTTTGAATTTATTTTCTTCTACTTCTTATCCTCAATATTCTTCCATTTTTTGTATTTCTGCAAAAGTAATCTAGTTTCTTCCTTTCTTTCAATTGTCATTATCTTCTTTCCTTTCCATTATGCAAGTACTTTCTAGCTTTGACAAAATTTGGCAAAAACCAACCCAAAAACATTTGCTTTCATGCCTCGTAGGAATAGGGACAATTCAGGTAAATTCTTGTCAAATACCCCAACTGCATCCAACAATCAACCTTCTTTCTTCTTCAGTGACGGTGAATTAGAAGACCCTTTAGGTGAGCAACCTTACCTATTTGAGGAACCTACAGAGGAAGAAGAAGAGGAAGAACCCATTCCTACTAAACCAATGGCTAAAAAATGAAATGACAGAGGAAATAGAGAAAGAATTGAGGGTGCCTTCCCCATTAGGGAAACCAATGGGGACACTAAGATGAAGAATATAAGCCCCTTTGCTCTACCTCATTTCCATGGCCTAACCACAGAGGACCCTGACACCTTCCTATTTGAGTTTACTGTTATATGTCGAACCTATGACTATATTGATGATGAGCAAAAGTTAAAACTATTCCCATCTACCCTCAAGGATGCAACATTGCACTGGTTCATGGGTTTACCTGGAGATAGCATCACAACTTGGGCTCAGATGCAACAAACCTTTAAAAACAAATATAGGGACTACTGTAGGTCAAAGGATACTAAAGAAGAGATTTTCAGGATGACCATAGGCCAGGATGAATCCTTAGAAGACTATGAAGAAAGATTCCAGATCAATTACAAAAGGGCCAGGTGCACACTTAACCCTGAGTCACTAAAACTGGTCCTGCTTAGAGGAGTAAGGGAGGATCTTCTGGAAACCTTACATATGATAGTAGGAGGAGATGTCTACCAATTACCCTATGAGGATATAAAGACTGTCTTTAGAAACCATTCTAGGGCAGCGAGGAAAAAGGGTAGGGATAGTTAACCTATGGCCAATACATCATCCTCCAACTTATCCATCAAGGGTGAAATTGGAAATATGTTGGAAGATTTTAGAAGTGATATACTGCAAACCCTTGCCTTGCAATTAGACACCATGAACATCAAAAGGAAGCAAGAGGAAGCAGAGAGAGCCTTGGCCATATTTTTTCCTAAATGCACCAGGAGGCATCCTGAATGAGTGTCCATTGAACTGTATTAAGATTTGCTCAGTCTGTGAAGAAAACCACTCCACAGACAAGTGCCCTTCTTTACCTGGACTCAAAGTTTTATATCAAGGACCTGAAGGGGTCACTAAGCAGCTTTGCTACATCAACCAAAGGAGACCTCTCGAGCCTAGACCATACCAGCAGGATATGCAAGGGTCATCCCATGCATATTACAACCCCAACCAAACCACAACTATACCTTCTTGGGGACTCCTTGATCATCCTTCCTGGTTTACACCCCCTCCTTGGTCCTATGCATCTCAGTATCAATCGCAGCCAGCCAACCAATCATTTCAACCTTATGTTCAACCACAACATCAGTGGAATACCCCACACCATGTGTGGAGGCCCCAATTCAACAATGTTCCAGCCCTATTTCCTCCACCACCTACCCAACCACAACTCTTGCACTCTGCTCCACCCAAGCAACCCCAAATTCCTGTCCATCCAAATCTGAACCCAAACAATAGGCAGGCTCAACAAGCATACAGTGGAGAGACATCATACCCAGCTTATGCTGTAGAAATCCAGGAGATCAACCTAAGATCTGGGAGAATTCTCCCTGATAACCAACCTCCCTCTCCACATGGGGATGCTGAGGAAGAAAGAGAGGAAAGCAACCTTAAAGTAAATCCACCTTTTCCTGAGAGATTAGCCCAACCAATCCAGCCTACCCTAGAAGAAACTAAACTTTTGGGAGAATTGAAAAATCTATGTGTAAATATCCCCCTTCTCCAGGCAATCAAATATGTTCCTATTTATAATAAGTTGATTAAGGAGAAGTGTTTCAAGCATATAGGAAGAAGAAAAAGGGATGCCCCTACCATTAATGTCATGGGCAGTTGTCTGACTTAATGCTGGGGTAGGTAATATGTCCAAAATATTTGGACCCTGGAAGCCTTGTAGTAGATGTGCACATCAATGGCACCATTGTACCACACACTCTGATTGACCTTGGGGCTGCCATTAATGTGATGACCAAGGACACCATGCTCAAGCTCAACCTCCAAGGGTCATTGAGGAAGACCACAACATTTTTGCAGCTTGTAGACCATTCCATAGTCACCCCTGAGGGAATTGTGGAGGATGTGATGGTCTCCATTGACTCCTGGGAGTAACCTATAGATTTCCTAGTTCTCTAGCCTAAAGCTAAGCTTACTGGTTACCCTCTCATCCTTAGGAGGCCATGGTTGGCCATAGCTAATGCTTACATTAGCTGCAGAGCTGGGAAAATGACCATCAAGAATGGGCATATGTCCAAACAATTAGTCTTATACCCTCCTACTCAACCTACCCTATAGCATGATTAGAGGAGGAGGAAGAAGATGAGGTTTATTCTGCCCAACTTTATGCTTTGGAAGTAACCATAGGAGGAGGACAACAAGATGAGGATGACTTAATTGAACACCTGCGCAAAAGATCAACTCCTAGTTGATTACCATTAGAAGAGGAAGTAAGGGAAACCCAGAGCAATCATCCAATTGACTTATGCTTGGCCAATTCCAACCCACTCCATGTCAAAACCATAGAATCTGGACTAGAGAGAACTTTGAAAATTAACCCATCTCTTTCTGCTTTAGAAGAGGAAAAGCTATGCAATATGTTGAGAGAACACCTAGAAGCCTTTGCTTGGAGTTATAAGGAAATGAATGGAGTACACCCCTCAATGTGTACTCACCACATATACATCAAAGAAGGTTGCAAGCTAGTCAAGCACCCACAAAAGAGGATGAATCCAGCTCTTAAAGACATAGTCAAAGAAGAACTACAAAAACTGCTAGATGCAGGATTCATTTACCCTATCTCAGACAATGAATGGGTCTCTCCTTTAGTGTTAGTTCCCAAGAAAAATGGTAAGTGGAGGATTTGTGTTGATTATAGGGAGTTGAACAAAGCCACAAAGAAGGATCATTTCGCCCTACCCTCCATTGACCAAGTGCTAGATGGCCTGGCAGGGAAGAAGTTCTTTTCTTTCCTAGATGGATTTAGTGGGTACAACCAAATCCAAATCTGCCCAGAAGACCAGGATACGACCACATTCACCTATCCTTGGGGTACTTTTGCCTATAGGGTCCTTCCTTTTGGCCTATGCAATGCTCCTACCACTTTCTAGAGAGTAGTCTTGAGTATTTTTGTTGAATTAGTACATGATGCTGTGGAAATCTATATGGATGACTTTACACCTTATGGTTGTGATTTCCAAGTAGCCCTGACTAACCTAAGCAAAGTATTACACAAATGCATTGAAATGAATTTGTCTCTCAGTCCAGAAAAATGTGAATTCTTAATGACTGAAGGGACTGTGCTAGGTCAATCAATATCTCAGCAAGGACTGCAGGTGGACCCAAACAAAATAACAATAATCCAAAGGGTCCCACCTCCACAAAAACAGAGAGATATCATGAGTTTCTTAGGGTTAGTTGGATACTACCAAAGGTTCATAAAGGACTTCAGCAAGTTGGCCTCTCCTTTGTTTGGGTTGTTGGCCAAAGATTTTGAGTTTATATGGTCAAAGAGCTGTTAAGAGGTCTTAGACATTCTAAAGGGTAAGTTAACCACTGCACCAATCCTTAGAGGCCCAAACTGGGCCTTCCTTTTTCATATTCATGCTGATGCCTCACACAAAGCCATAGGAGCAGCCTTAGGTCAGGAAGAGTAGAAATTTCCCTATGCCATCTATTTTATCAGTAAGAACCTATCAAAGGCTGAGCTAAAATATACTATGACCAAAAAGGAACTCCTGGCTATTGTGCATTCATTGAACAAATTTAGGCATTACATTACAGGTTATCAAACATTTGTGCATACTGATCATGCTGCAATCAAATATTTAGTGAAAAAACCAGATGTGAATGCTAGAATTATAAGATGGTTGCT
>APFE030035985.1:124424-176676 GCA_000404065.3 Pinus taeda
GGAAGATTGTTCACCTTGCTGAGAGCCATATCTTTGTCAAAGGTGACATCATGACTAATCACGACTTCCCTTTGACCGGCTACATAGATTCTATAGCCCTTAGTATTTTCACTATAGCCCACGAAGATTCCTTTCTTTCCAGATGCACCGAATTTGTTCCTTTTCTCTTTCGGCACATGAAAATATACAGGGCTTCCAAAAATTCTAAAATGAAATACGTCAGGTTTCTTATCGGTGAACATTTCTTCGGGAGCCTTGGAACCCAATGTTTGATGGGGGCATTGGTTTTACACATATAAGGCGGTGTTTGTAGCTTCAGCCCATAGAAACTTTGGAAGTCTTTGATCATGGAGCATAGCACGGACAACTTCCATAATCGTATGGTTCTTCCTTTCCGCCACACCATTCTGTTCAGGAGTGTACAGTGTAGTAGTCTCCCTCTTAATGCCAACCTCTTTAAAAAAGTCATGAAACTCATTAAATTCATATTCAGTCCCATTATTAGTCCTTAAGATCTTGTTCTTCTTTTCAGTTTGATTCTTGATCAAGGATTTGAAGTGTTGAAACCAGGAGAACACTTCGTCCTTCTTTTTCAAGAAGTATATCCAAGTCTTGCGAGAATAGTCATCTGTAAAAGTGAGGTAATATGAATATCCTCCCAAGGAGTTCACAAGCATCATACCAGATATGTCTGAGTGAACTAACTGCAATATATCAGAGGTCTTGCTTTGGCTTGAGGGGAATGGTCCCCTTTCTAGCTTTCCTTCAGCACATCCTGAACATACACCTTCTTGCTCTACTCGGAATTCGGGAATCCCTGTCACCATTTGTCTTACATCGGGTAGAGCTTTATAATGAAGATGAGAAAACCTCCAATGCCATAGTTCGGACTGAAGAGATGTGTCACAAGACATGACACCTAGCGGACTTCCTCTAACTTGATATAATGAATCAACTTGAAACCCAAGAGTGAAGGCATCTTTAATATTGTTTTTCCATGCACGTACCTTGCCATCACTGAAAGCTACCTTGTAGCCTTTGTCTTCCATTGCCGAAATGGACACCAAGTTCTTTTTGAGATCAAGTACATATAATACATCCTGTAGGTGGATTGTATTACCTTGATTCAATTTAAGAGAGACATTGCCTACACCTTTCACGGGATATTTCATATTATCTCCAAGGACAATTTCCAGGTTGGTTTCTTTCTCTACCAGACTATGGAGAACTTCTTTGTAACCAGTGAAGTGCCTTGAGGCACCACTATCAATAAGCCAATTTCCCAGTGAGTTTGAAGGAGCAGAGGTAGATAGAGCAGCTGGTAGATAATATTCATCCTGCTTATTGTCAACAGTGTTAGATTCATACCTGGAATTTCTTGCCTTCTAGAATGGTTGTCCTTTTCCTTGATTTCCAGCACTCCTTTTACCTCGGCCATTTGACCTGCCATTTCTCTGATTGCCTTGAGAGGGATTTTGATCATCGTCCCGGTGTGAGTCCCTTCTATCAGGGCACTCCCTTGCGTAGTGACCTGCTTTATTGTAGATATAACATCGTCCTTTCTTTCCACCCTTAGGTCCGGCCTTTCCTTTGGATTTAGCTCTGGAATTATTTCTTTTCTTAGCATGAGAAGAAAAGGCAGCGGGAGGACCTTTAGGAATGGGCATTTCTTGCTCTTCCATCCCCAATTCTTCTTGAATGCATCTTGCCATTAATTCCTTGAATCCAGGAATTACGTTATTGTTGAGAAGAGTAGTCCAGTCTATCGTAGATTTCCTTGGAGGTGTTCAAGTCGGAGATGTAGGCCACCAAAAGTTTGTCGATAGAGTCCCGGATGATCTTCTTAGCTTTTACTTCCCCCTTGGTCCATTTGTTTCTAGCAATAGCAAATGCATTTGATGGAGGCTCAACAATTCCGCCTCTCACATGGTCCAACACTTCTTGTTCTTCTAATATTAGATTGAGAGACATCTTCCATCCGTGGTAGTTAGACTTCTCACGGAGCTTGTCTTCAGCATGGAAGTGTGTTGAGGACCCCATCAGTTCTTTTTTAGATAGCCTGCCAACCTTCTTTTCGGTGATTTCTCTTGCTCTTGCTTGGGCTTTGTCTTCACCTCAGCTCCAATACCATGTTAAGTTATGGTATGTTCTATCCTTAGAGCAGTTTACTTATTTTTCTTATTATTATCCACAGATTAGCAATCACATGTACATTAAGTAAAGTGCAGATAGAACATTAAAAGATCGACAGAAAACAAGCCAAGATAAGAGACACAAGATGTGGCGGCTAGCCAGGGACAAACCCCAATATGGGGAAACCCTTTGATCAAATATTCTTTTATCTTCAATAATTTAGCAAAGAGAAATAGTACAAAAATCTGATTTACATCATCAGCAGCAAACCCTAAATCAGCGCTAAACTAGGGAAGTCAATATCTTGCAATCCAACCATCAGATCGCCTTGATTCCTTCACCAAAAAATGCACCTTCCAGAGAGAGTCAGGTTCACCTACTACACAATCCAAAGAGAGAGAATGATGGTCAACACTGGTCAAACTTCCGATCTGCAGTTGCAGCCCTAAAATCTGCGTCCTTCCTTGCACACATGTGAGAGAAGAGTCTTTTCTGCGTAGGAGAAAAGAGACTCTTTTTTTGCGTAGGAGAGAGAGAGATGTGATGAGAAAATGTGTGTCCAAATGAGGAGGAGACCTCATGTATTTATATGAAAACGTTGGGGTTGAATAGATGCGACTTTTGGGCTTCTGAGCCTACATAAGTTGCTAGCCGACTTAGACAGTTAGTCCATAACGAAAATAAATTCATATCTCCATAAATACTTATCGGAATCGGATGATCGTTAGATCAATCCTACACCTCTCGATGAGAGGAATCTAGTAAAAATATTATCAGCCATGAATAAAATGACCCACGTGGATTTTGGCTCTAGTTGCCAATTTTCACACACAATCAACTATGGGCTAAGATACACTATTCGGAATTTAAGGCTACATGGATATTCTAATGTTGAATGGGCTTGCAATGTGGTGGATAGAAAGAGCACATCGGGATATTGCCTCTCATTGGGATCTGCGAGCAGGAAGCAGAAATCAGTTGCTCTAAGCACCGCCGAGGCCGAATATATTGCTAAGATCGAATTTCTAGATCGCAGTTATTACTCGAAGGTTATCATCTACAAAAGAAGGGCTTACTTGGTGATTGGAGAAAGTTTTTGTCTAGGTCAAGGAGTCTTGGATTATCTCGTGAAACTATTGAAGGAAGAGTTGTTGACTAGGTTTTCCCCTAGATAGGGGTTTTACCCTGGTTTTCTGCATACATATGGTGTCCTTGATCTTCGTGTTATGGTTTTGGTAATTGCTTGATGAACTAAAGTAAAAGAAGACACAAAACATTTAATAAGTAAATAAGAATTTCACAAGTAATGATCATCATAAGAAAATCCTTTTTCCTTTCTGATTTTCTAACATTGTAATATCCCTAAGGAAAATTAACAGTAAATATGCAAAGCAAACATAGACAAAAACACCATGAAAAGTGAACACACATTCAGACCATAAGATTGCACCAAAAGTTGAGCTGCTGAGCTCTTTTTATTAATAAAGATGGGTGTACAATAAGGTGTTGGAAGGAATGCACCTAGGCTTGCTCAAGGCAAGTTAGCAAAGCCCCAAATGACAAATAAGACACCCTCCACCAAAATGTTGCTATGCTTCTCAAGCGTTGCATTGAAGATGCCCAGAAATACATTGTTGGCTGAATGGATTTGTTGCTAGGACCCTCTCCGGTGCTCAAAAAATTTTGGGAAACTAATCCTAGCCTCTCCACCAAATACCCAGAATAACCCACAAAGGAATTGGCCAATAATTGACTTCGAAAATTCAGCCCTATTTCCCTTAGCTCGTCTTCGCTGCTGGCTGAATTGGGACTCCTGTTTGACCCCTCAAATCTTCCCAAAAAATTATGCCAAATTATTTCTAAGGTCCTTGTCAAAAACCTAGAAAAACCCAGAAAGGGTTTGTCATAATTTTGAAGCTCCAAAATTGACCCTAATTGCTCGGCCCTCCTCCATAAGCAAAAGATGTAGCCAGTAGCAGATGTTGCATTTGTTGCTCCGCCAAAATGCTGGAAAAGCCCCCACAACACTTCCCCGGAACTCCACCTCAAGTATTAGGCCCAAACTCCTTCACTCCTCCAACTCCCAAGTGTGTCTCCTCCAAGCACTACGCAGTGCCTGTGCTACTACAACTTTCCCTACTACTGAACTCGGCCTCCCTACTGCTCCTTTCCCTGTTGTTGTAACTTAGCCTCCCTAGTGATATAACTCAGCGTCCCTGCTATTACTTTCCCTATTGTTGTAACTCGGCCTCCCTACTATTTTAACTCGGCCTCCTTGGGCTGGCACTCGATGTCCACCAAAGCAAGGGTTGAGATCTCCACTCAGAGACACTCGTGTGCTAAACAACACTTGCAGACTTGACTTCCGCTCAATCGTGCTATGTCAAAGACACAATTTCAAAATAGATGAATGAATGACCAAAATGAGTGCTTCTTGCTTTATTTATCAAAGAACCTCCAAGATGACCATGTGAGCCCAGCTCGACTTTCCCCCACCAACTTCGCTCCAATGAGAGCGTACTCCACATGTGGGTCGTAATCTGTTGGGTCCCTATAATACTAGTGATTACCCCATTACTATTGTAGTTATACCCCTTATTAATATTGTTGTACCCCTATTGCCCCCATATTGTGCCCCATAGAACCCCTTTATTATTATTTTTGTGGCTTTATATTATTATTGTTAGGTCGGCTGGTTTATATTATGACTCCTTAGACTCCTATATATAGAAAGGAGGTTTTTTCATTTGAATCATCCAAGAATTTTTCATTTAGGTAATGTAAAGGAGGTTACCCCCTAGAAGAGGCTGAATTCTAAGGCGTTGATCTATCTTTTCTATCTTTTTTGAGCTGGTTTCATAACATTTGGTATCAAAGCGTTGGATTCTAGGGTTTCGCTGCTCCAAACAGGTCATCGTGGCATTTTCGCTATAACTTTTGTTCTGTGATGTTTCAGAAGTTACAAAAAAAACCCATTTGAGAAGAAATCGCTCTGAACCTTGGGTCCAAATTTCAGATCTTTTCACACGATATTTGCGGAGATATGATCTGAGGAAGTTGGTCTTTTTGCAGACTCCTGAATTACATTCTAAACAGGTGACCTGGGGAAAATCGTCATAACTTTCTCTCTATGGATCGGATTGAAATTTAGTAAGAAGGTGCAGAAAGAGGACAGACTGTAGTTTCTTGTATACGAGTTTCAGATCCAAAGGTTGAAACAGTGACTCGTGGCATGTCGTACAAGTTCGCTATACTGAACTAGCCTATAATCAAGTCACTGTGGGAGATTTCGCATAACTCTTCCTTGGAGAAACCAATTTCAGTTAGACTTGTGGAATTAGAAAGAGGACAGAAAGGGCTACGACATATCATAAATTCAAAACTAGATGATTGGAAAGTACAGAGATACATCAGAGGCAATATAAAGCTCCTACAAAGTGAAAAAGGGTGTGTAGATTTTCTTAAATTTTTGTTTAAGCTTGGTTTGAAAATTTATTTTGAAGGAATTCAAAGGGCATAATAGAGCATTATTATCAGTAACTGATGCCCCGAGGAAAGAAAATGCAAATGCCTATTAAGGAGCCAGGAAGCTCTAGCATGACTCATGAAGAAGAAGAAGAAATGCTATATGATATATCAAAATTACAAGAACAAGTGCAACAAGTGTCACTTGCACAAAAAGCAACAGAATCTAAGATGGATGGTTTAAGGAAAGATGTAGAAGCTAAGATGGATGGTTTAAAGAAAGGTGTAGAATCTAAAATTGATGGCATGGATGATAAGATGGAAGAATTGAAGATAAATATGATTTGCTACAAGAAATGGTCACTAAGGGTGAAAGGGTAGTAAAGGAAACTCATGATGAGAACAAAAGAAATGTTAATCATGATTCCATAGACTCTAATTTGGGATTGAAGACCCATCATATTCCAAAAATCGATATGAGGAAGTTTGATGGCAAGGATCCCGCAACATGGATATTACAGATGGAGCAATTTTTCGATCTAAATAATGTGCAAAACACACAAAAGGTACGTATGGCAACTTTATATTTGGAACCAAATCAGTTTGTATGGTATCAATGGCTTTGCTCTCGTAAAAAATTTATCACTTGGGCAATCTTTACGGAAGAATTGATGGCACATTATGAGGATACAAAAAGCAACACTTTTTTTAGCCAATGGATAAGTCTCAAACAAAAGGGTTCAATAATGGAGCACATTGAGGAGTTCCAAAAATTGAACATAAGGGTAAAAGATATTCCAAAGGAGCATACGATTGATGTGTTCATAGGGTTTTTAAAAGATAATATCCAACATGATGTTCGCCTTTGGGAACCTGATTAATTAGAGAAGACATTCAGGTTAGCAGGAAAAATGGAAAGCAAAATTATGGCAACCAAGAAGCATACCACTCACAACTATAAAGATGGAAGTGTTGTCGCTAGTCTTCCACAACCTATAAGGTTGACACCACAACAATTGGAAGAAAAAAGAGAAAAAGGGCTTTATTACAGTTGTGATAGCAAATACACTAAAGGTCATAAGTGTTATGAGAAGAAATTATTCTACATAAATTGTGAAGAGGAAGAAGAAAAGGTGCAAGAAGTGAAAGATCACATCAAGAAAGAAGAAATGAATCCAACCATATCATGTAATTCATTGGTCGAAATTACCAGTCCTCAAACTATCAAGATAGAAGGACATATCAAGAAGAAAAATGTTCAAGAAGTGAAAGATCACATCGAGCATCAAGAAATTAATCCGACCATATCTTTTAAAGGATTGGAAGAAATTACCACTCCTCAAACTCTAGAGGTAGAAGGACATATCAAGAAGAAAAAGGTTCAAGCAGTGAAAGATCACGTCGAGCATCAACAACAAGTTCTCCAACTTTTTTAAAGGATAACGCCACTTCGGTGCAAAATCAAACAAAACAACAGGTAGATCAACATCATAGTGAAAATGTTTTGATGTAGGTGATTGGGTATTTTTACTGCTACATCTCAAGCAAGCTATTTATGAGAAGGAAATGTTGGCAATACTACATGCACTTAAAAAACTGCGACCTTACCAAATGAGAAGACTCTTCAAGGATGAGGATGTGGAAGCATTGGTTTGTGTTATTTCTATTATCCAACCAGATTGGATAAACGAAGGAGGGGATGAATGGAAGAAGGATGAAGAAGTATGGCCACTTATTCAAAAGTTGCAAAAGATCCCAATTCAAATAATATTGCCAGAAATTGAAGAGGAAGGAAAAATCATATTGGACCCTGGAGAAATCACAGAAACAGGAACTCGACAACTACGAAATCGATCAATTTCAGAGTATCTCATCAAGTGGAAGAACTTACCCGCTGAGGATTCCACATGGGAGGACAAGAATTTTATACATAAGCATCAAGAACTACTCAAGCGTTGAGGATAACGCTTTTTGAAGGAGAGGGGCATGTTAGGCTCCTATACTACTAGTGTAACCCCTTATTGTTATTAGTACAACCCCCTTATTATATTGATGTACCCATGTAGTTCCCATATTGTCACTATTGTGCCCCATAGAGCCCACTATTTATTATTGTGCCCTTACAATATTATTGTTATGTCGGCTCTTGATATGTTATGAGCCCTTAGACTCCTATTATAATAAGGAGGTCTTTTCATTTGTATCATCGAAGAATTGTTCATTTATGTAATGTAAAGGAGGTTGCCCCCTCGAAGAGGCTGAATTCTAAGGCGTGGATCTCTCTTTTCTATCTTTTTGTGAGTTGGTTTCATAACAGAAAGCTTCATATTCAACAACATTATTGGTAACTTCAAAACCTAATTTACATGATTGTGTTTTATTTTCCTTTTCAGGTGAAATTAAAACTACTCCAGCTCCTATCGCATCTTTCGTGCAAGAGCCATCAAAGAACAATTTCCAAATATTAGTTTGGTTTGGTTCAGGACTTTCAATTACTTCTTCAATCTTAACCTGAGTTTTATGTTGGCCTGAAGTGAGCTGAAAACAACCAAATTATTGTCAATCTATTGCATAAATTGAATGGTGCCTTGGTTGGTCAGTCTTACAAATAGTATGTGCAAATCTTACCTCTCTATATAATCTTGACTGCTCTCCTCCATAAACAAGAACAGTAGCATATGACATGTCCATCTGTAGATTTCCCCCTAGCTTCGCAGAACATGACCTAGAAAGGAGCATTCCAAACATGGGAGGGGTATCTGTAACAACAATGTCAAGTACTACACTTTTGACTGGAATTTGGGCAAGGGTAACCATTAAATCCTTGATCAATCCTAAACAGGGCACCCTTTTGGAATCAAAGGTGTAAAGGTCATTGTAGGATTTAGTGATATCGAGTTTCAAATGGTCCATGATCAATTTTGGCGTAAGTTTGTGTAATGCTCCTGAGTCAAGCATACAATTATATAACATGGAATCATTTGGGTTCAGTGATATTCCAAATCTTCTACACCTGCCAAAAACCTTCATCAAGTGCTTTAAATGTTTCTGATCAGATTTAGAAAAAATAGTTATGTCATCAAGATAAATAACCACAAATTTATTTACTTGACCCATGAAAGAAATGTCCATTTCTCTCTGAAACGTTCCTCCAGTATTGGTTAAGCCAAATGACATCTTTGCATACATGAATGTACCCTAGGGTGTAGTAAAGGATGTCTTCTCTCTGTCTGTTGTATCAACATTTACCTAATTATAGCCTAAAAGACCATCAAGAATAGTAAGTATTTGTGCTTCTGAAACCATTTGCAATAACTGATCCATTTTGGGCAAGGGATAATTGTCTTTAATGATGCTTTATCAAAATTTCTAAAATCTATGCAGAGTCTTATTTCTCCATGTTTCTTTCTAATAGGAACTAGATTTGCAACACAATTAGAATATCTAAGAGGGAGGATGATCTGTGCATCTAACATTTTCTTAATTTCTCTTTCTACAATTGTTAGAAGATATCAATTTATTCTTCTAATCTTCTGCCGATATAGTCTGGCTTCTGGATTTAAAGGAATCTTGTGCTATATTAAACATGTGTCATGGGTTTTTAAATCAGTGTAAGTCCAGAAAAAACGTCCTTATAATTTTGCAATAATTTAAAATACTGAGCTTTGACTTCTGGGTCTAGAGATCCGCATAATTTGATGTTTTTAATATCTACATCAACACTAATGTTAATCTCCTCTATGTCATCTTCTGAAGAAATAGACTGCGGGTTTTGGAAAACATCATTCTGATCAAATATTTTTTCTAAAGGAATGAGTCCCTTTGGAATAAAATTATTTGATAATTGAACAATGTCATGATTAGCAATCTGGGATTTAAAATCTGAAGTATCATTTTCATCTGCAATTTCATTTATTTTAGTTGTATCTTCACCAATTTGCAGAAATGAAAAATCATCTACTACCTGCAAAAATGATTTCAGTTGTTCATCATCTTCAAATGTTTTCCAATGTTTCAGATTATCAGGGATATATGGTCTGTATTTGACTTGAATCTGATAAAGTACATCAATATGATCAGGGATTTTAAAAGTGCTGACAGAGACAACTAAGGCATCTGCGTGAATATTTTGATATATATAGGAATATGGGTCAAAATAAAAGCATCGAACAAGTTTTCAACTGAATCCCATACCTCATTTGGTAGGACCGAAGTCTAGGGTGCTTGGTCTGGCAAACATTCTTTACTTGGTTAATAATAATTTCAAAATCAGTGAAAACACTTAAGTTTTGAACTTTTAGGCTTTTGGCTAGCTACAATCCTAAAAGGAAAGCTTCGTATTCAACAACATTATTGGTAACTTCAAAACCTAATTTACATGATTGTGTTTTATTTTCCTTTTCAGGTGAAATTAAAACTACTCCAGCTCCTACCGTATCTTTCGTGCAAGAGCCATCAAAGAACAATTTCCAAATATTAGTTTGGTTTGGTTCAGGACTTTTAATTACTTCTTCAATCTTAACCTGAGTTTCATGTTGGCCTGAAGTGAGCTGAAAACAACCAAATTCTTGTCAATCTATTGCATAAATTGAATGGTTCCTTGGTTGGTCAGCCTTACAAATAGTATGTGCAAATCTTACCTCTCTATATAATCTTAATTGCTCTCCTCCATAAACAGGAATAGTAGCATATGCCATGTCCATCTGTAGAGTTCCCCCTAGCTTCGCAGAACATGACCTAGAAAGGAGCATTCCAAACTTTAGAGGGATATCTGTAACAACAATGTCAAGTACTACACTTTTGACTAGAATTTGGGCAAGGGTAACCATTAAATCCTTGATCAATCCTAAACAGGGCACCCTTTTGGAATCAAAGGTTTAAAGGTCATTGTAGGATTTAGTGATATCGAGTTTCAAATGGTCCATGATCAATTTTGGCATAAGTTTGTGTAATGCTCCTGAGTCAAGCATACAATTGTATAACATGGAATGATTTGTTTTAAAAGTTACATAGAAGGGAGGTACTATCTCATCTATCATGTCTGAACTAGGGCCAAAGACTATTGCTGGTTTTTCATCTTGGAGACTTATGACATCACCTTCTGCATCAACCGAGGTATTTTGAATCCATTTAGTGACTTGGCTTTTGTAACCAAGGTTTTTAGAAAGTTCTCAGAATGGAATTGGGATCTTAACACTTTCTATTTCCTTTTCAACATCAAATGTAGTCAAAATGTTTTTACCAACTTGGGAAGTATCAATTGATTGATCTAATGGCTGAATAAGAGTTTTTTGAACTTCAGAAGTTTTGGTACGTGGTTCAATCACTGGAGCTTCCTTTGGAGGTCTCCTAGGATCAAGCCTATGCCTAAGATCATATCTTTTGTTTAATTATACGATTAAAAATTCAGAAAAAGCATGATATTTAGATACCTGTGCAGCTTCCTGATCCTATTGAACATGATTCTGTTGTGAGAGAGGAATGATGGCTATTTTATTGGAAGAAGAATCCATACTATTAATATCATTAGTAATTGTCATAGGATTATCATCAAGTTGTTGGTCATCTATTAATAGAGGAGTAGGAACTTGTTGATCATTGGTAGGTATCTGAAGAATTTGTAGTGGTTGGTTTCTTTTATACTGACTTTGATTTTGGTTTTGAGGTCTAGCAACTGTTTGTTGTATGGTCCTAGGTTGGGTCTCAATCTTTGAAATCCTATTTGATAGGTTTCTAAGAAGATTAGGAACTGGAAAAACATACAAGAAAGCACATATTGTGCAAGACCATATTCAGAATCCTTTGTTTTGTATTAAGGTTCCAGAAAGACCGATTACATCAAATGTACAACAATAGATTCCTTCAAAGGTGGCTTCCAGGTTCAAAGTAGTATAAACAGTAAAAGACTTTTACAAGTAGTGAGCTATGAATCTTGAACTCTGAACCCTTTTCAACACTAGAAAAGAGTTATTTATACAATAATAAACTTAAGAAATATCCTAAAACTAATTCAGATTTATTCTAGGAATGGAAAAGATCTTCATGCAAGAAGATAGGGGAAACCGTTTGAATTGCTTCTTATTGTCCCCTTTATTTAGGCCGTGCTGGCTTTATTTGTCTGATATTCTGCCCTTTTGGCTGCTTTGTTGTTTGTATCCTCTATGCTGGCATATTTCTTCACTTTAATCTTTCATCTGACTTCTTTAAACTCTGTAACTCTCTTTCGACCTGACTGAGTGACCTTTACTGCTCTCCTTTTAACACTTACTATGCATTCAGGCTTTACTGTGTTTTTCAACACTAAACCACTCACATTTGTCTTCCAACTGTTTAGAAGACTATTTGTTTATAAGCCTGAAACAACAGTCTTCCCTACAAAACACGGAACTTATCAAGGAAAATAGATGTGACAAAGGAGGTCTTCAATGGAATTTTTGAGCTTTCAAAGGATATCAGAAGGAGTCCAGGGCATATTGGAGTTGAGAACATGATTTAATGGCTACAAAATCATTTTTGGGGCTGCACTGTATAAAACAGGAAAATGGAGCAAAATGGCGTTAAAATGCGTTTAATGGAAAAAACAGTCTTCTTTTACATTTCGGGCGAAGGTGAACAGTACGAGAGACGGAGTACGGGGGGATTAAATATGGTAGGAATGGTTTAATCATGGTCAAAATGTGATTAGCAACTTAAATGAAAGATTTGGGTCATTTCCACATTTAAATCGAAAAACGATTTAACACAGAAAATCATCGCAAAACACAATATGTGGACTTGAAATTTTATTAATTCTAGTAGATAATCGAATTGAGTCCAGGTCTTATATCATATATTGCAATCGGAATTAGGTTGGGAGCAGGCCTATTGCAAAGGCATGCGATAAGGCCAGATGCAATATGGCGATGAATTGCAATATATATATGGTCAGGTCCAGGCTCCTATCGAATGCCAGAAATCACAGTGGCGGGTGGCATATGCGATAAATGGGACTGTGATAGAGGGATGGATGTGATGTGGCATTATATTCTGATATATATCAGCGTCGGGTCTACATCCCATCGCGATTGGAGATTGCAATGGGCAAAGGTTTATGGTATAGCAGGAGGCTACGATGACATAGATGCGATATGTTATGAAATATGACATATAACTGGTCAGGTCTAGACATCCCTTCATATATCGCAACGAGTTTCACAATGTGGGGAGGTTAATTTAGATGAAGGAATTTCAACCTACCAATATTGCGATGCGATATTTATATAAAATACATAGCTTTTAAATAAAACTATGCTATATGGATATTTAACGGGTTGTGGATCCCGCTGACGCGATACTTGTGAAATACTTAGTTTTATAACAAAACTAAGGGTTTCAAATATTTTAAATAAAGGAGCTATATTATATGGGAAAGGGAAAATATTAATGGTCTATATGTTAGTGTTAATATTAGATATAGCGGAAATGAGGAACAACACTAAGTAAAATGCCTTTTTGGTTTATTTGCCTTTAATATATGCATTAATACTTAGGGAAAGCATCTCTTTATGGGTTTTTAGGGTAAAAGGGGATTTAAATGGTAAAAGGGGTTTTTACATAGTAAAAAGCAATTTTGATGGTAGAAAAGGGGTTTTGTATGGGATCATTACTTTTCTTAGGTAGAAAGGATTTTTTCCATAGGAAAAGGGAGTTTTAATGGAAAATGAATGAATATGGATATATGAAGGTAGGAAGGGAAAATTAATGAATATATGGATGAATGGAGATGAATGGGAAGTTAATTAATTGATCAAGTATGCCTTCATTTGCCTTGTATAATTGCCTCATGAGCATAGAAACATGATAAATGTGCATTTTGTCGAACCAACCATTAAATTTCTGCAACGTTTCTCTACTTACCATTTTCTTATCCTATCATTTTTTCTTCACTTAACAGGTGCATTTAAGATAGCAAACCCTTATTCTTTCTTCTTATTTAACAAAAGAAAACTATCTAAATCTACCCTTATAACCTCCAAGGGCTCAGATTAAACTGATGAGCACCTTATTATTCTCTACCTAACTACTGATCTCCCAAGATTAAACAGTTTGGAAAGATTTTTATTCTGTAACTATAACATCAAATTCAAAGCATGAAGCAGTCAAGATTAAACAATTTGACTGTCATGAGTTGTGGCATTTAAAACAAGCTACACGTAGCCATTATTTGCAGAAACAAAATAGTGGCATTTAGAGTTGCTCACTTTCAGACCTTATTTGTTTTCTTTCTACCTAACATTTTCATTTTGCCTTGATTTTTTTAGAGCAGCTAACCTAACATTTTCTTTGATATGCAAATCATCATCAATAAAAAAAATTTTAATTAACATTTTATTCACTATTGTTATTTCCATATCCTAACTTAACATTTTTTGTAATATTCTATTAATCAAAACAAAAAATTCCTACAACATTAGCTCCATCAGTGGACTGATTTCTCCTGTAGAATGTAGAGAACCTACGGATCCATGTGCCTTCTACTGGGGCTGTGGAGTCCTTGCTATAAGAAAATCACATTGACATGTTGGAAGGGAAATGAAAACCAAGGTTTTTACAATCAAAACTATTTCAACTTCTTAGTATTGAATGTAATGTTTGAGAAGCCTTCCATTTACAGGATAAGTGGAATATTGCCCCTCACGATTCTATAGGACAAAAGTTTTGTTACCCTTTACTTTAGCAATTGCTAAAGGTCCAAACCATAGATAGTCAAAGTTTCAGATGCTTTCCTTTCTCTTCTGTCCTAGAATCCCATATTATAACTAGATTGCCTTCCTTAAAGTCCCTTTCCCTAGCTCTTCTATCAAAAAAGACCTTCACCTTATTCTGATATTTTTGCAATTTATATTGAACTTCATCTCTTCTTTCATTCAGCTCAAAAAATCTGATTAATTCTTCTTGAAAAATCATCAGGTTCATGTGTTGCATCTTGCAAAAATTTTAAAACAGGGAAAGCCAAATTGATAGGGAAAATGGAATCTTTCCCATAGACTAACTGAAATAGAGATTTTCCTGTTGACCCATTTGGAGTAATCCTATTTGCTCATATTGCATAAATCAAATGTGAATCCTGGCTCTTCTTATGATCAGCTAGTGTCTTTTTTATTGCCTTTACCAGACTCGTGTTTGATGATTCTGCAAGGCCATTACGGTAAGGGTATTATGGAGTTGAATGATGTAACAAAATATGATATTTTTGGAAAAATTCAATCATTCTAACACTAGAAAATGTTGTTGCATTATTAGTTACAATTTGAGTTGGGCAACCAAATCTAGACAATATATTCTCCTCAATAAACTTAATTACTACTGTGTTAGTAGCATGTCTAACTGGAATTGCTTCCACCCATTTGGTAAAGTAATCTGTTGTAGTGAGGATCAATCTATGCTGATTACTTGAAGTGGGGTGAATCTCTCCATTAAAATCTAATCCCCATTGAGAAAAAGGTGTTGAAACTATTGATGGAACAAGTGGAAGAGCTGCTAATTTCTATTTTCTAGAAAACATTTGGCAAGGAACACAACCTCTTACATTTGCCTCTACTTGTAAAGAAAATCTGGGCCAATAAAATCCTCCCCTCATAAACTTGTATGTTGTTGCTCTCCAAGGATAGTGTCCTCCACAAAATCATGTATGAAACTGATCAATGATGCCTTCAGTTTCTGATTCTGTTAAACATAATAAAAAAATGTTAAGTGGATCTTTCCAGTATAAATTAACATTAATGATGTAGTACTTGACTGATTTTAGCTTGAGAATTTTATACTGGGTTTTGGAGAATGATGTTGGACACTCTAAATTGATCAAGAAAATTACAATATCTTGATACTAGTTTAAGAACAAGAATTTTTTATCAACATGTATAGGGCTAATCTACTCTAACGGTGAAGGTTCTTGTGGATTCTCCCCTTCTACAAGGATAGAAGGTTCTTGTGTTCTTCCCTTGAGAATGAAAGGAAGGTTCTTGTGGATTCTTCCCTTGTATTTCTAAAACAGAATTGATTCCAAGTACTTTGCAGTTGGACTCGGCTAGAAGCTTAGCTAATCCTTGACCTTTTACTAGCTTGGTAGTCTTGATAGTTAGATCAAACTCTAGAATTTGAGTGTGTTGGGTTCCTATACTAATAGGTGTCATAATTTATGATTGACTTAGTTTATCTTTGTAATATGTACATACCTTTTCTTTCCGCAAATGTTTTCCATATTCAAAAATTCAAAAAACTAAAAAAATATAAAGAGGGTCTGTCCTGAAAGAAAAATAAAAGGACAAAAAGAATAAAGAAAAAGGTCAAAAAAGAAATGAAAGAAAATGATCCCCAAGAAAAAATAAAAAAGACCATGAAAGTGTGCAAGTCTAAATGCCACTACTATTTACCTTTTATGCATAATAATGACTGTGTGCAACTTTTTATTCATGCCACAATCTATGGTAATCAAACAGTTTAATCTTGGTTATTCCATCTTTTGAATTTCATGTTTATAGGTAGGGAATGAAAATTTGACCAAACTGTTTAACCTTGGCATATAATTATATTAGGTAGAGTGAATAAAAGGAGCTCAACTGTTTAATCTGAGCCCTTGGAGGTAATAAGGTTAGACTTAGTTAGATTACTATTGTAAAATAAAAGAAAAGGTTTTGATTACGGTTTTCCAATTCAAGTGCACCCTAATAAAGAGAAGTAAAAATGGTAGGATGACTTAGTGGGTAAGTAGAAGAATGGTTGCAGAATTATGGTGACTGATTGGATAAAGTCATATCATTTACTTCATCATCAAGTTGCTAAGAGTGTGGATCATAATGGAACATTTACTAAGTCAAATGATTAATTTCCCCATTCATTTCTCCTTTAATTTACTAATTTCCCATGATCAAAGTCAAAAGTGCCTAAAACCTTAAGTTAAAGGGGCTCAAAGCATTTCTCTGACTTCTGGATGGACCGGACCCTCGGCCCAATAACTTACAGTGACTAAGTACTGAAAGCCCCCTTATCAACATTCATTCCTTCCATAATTCATTCATTTCACCTAAAAATCCCTTTCCTAAGGTAAAAATCACCATTTGCCTAGGGAAAGTAATTATCCCCATACAAAACCCCTTTTTTCACAAAAAAACCGACAAAAAAGCATTTAGCCTAAATTATAATGTGTAAATGTGGATATATAAATGAATGTCAATACATTATACTTAGTGCAGTTGTCTTTCCACTTTCATTTCATATTAACCCCTAATTTTAACTATAGTTATTTAATTCCCAAAAATAATCCTTCCTTGTATATTTTAAATAAATCCCATATTGTAAATATCCCGCCCCCAAGGTTTGAAATATAAACCTTATTAGTAAAATAATTAAATGGATTAACTAGTCGATCAACGAATAATTAAGAACCATAACACGCTGCTGAATAAAAAATAGTAATTAGTTAATCAATGATTAATTAAATTTGTCTCCTCTAATAAAATCACCCCTGACATCATTAACCCTCCCTAATATGCATTTAATGAACCTTTCCACTTATTAAAACCTCGTCAAGCCCCTCCATTAAACCTTCGATCAAATGATTCCCCGATCACTGTATGATTTGACCCCTTCAGATATGACAGCTGACGCTCATATCGTGTAGCCTCCGATGTCGAATGTTACCTGCTCGATGTAAAAGGTTTCACTGTTCACCTTGCCGCTACATGACACCTAATGAGTAGAATTAGGCAGCCTCCCCTCAAAACCACCCATGACTCATAAGCGATGTGATGGCCCTTTCAATACCGCTTCCCCGCCATTTTGATAAAACACCCATCCATTCATTTAATTGACTTTTGTGCCATATTTCAAAATTCTGCTCGTTAAACCTTATAACGTGAAAACCTGTGTTTTCATGGTTTTCGCCCGTTTGACTGTGTAAACCTATGAAACCTTCCAGCGTCTCCCTGAACCTTTGAAGCATGATTTCACCATCTATTTTTAGTCCAAAACTCCATTGTGACCCCTTTACGAGTCATCCCTATGCCAAAGAGCCATCAAGTGCCCTTCATGAAGACCTGTATTCTCTTAAATAATATTGAATTTTTTTAGGTTATCAAACTAAGATTAGAGCTTGGATAAATACTTCTGATACTAGTGACCGAATTGGTTTATTCCAAAAATCAATAGAAAACCTCATTTAGAGCTTGTGCTCAGAGGATGAACTCAATTATAGAAGGAAACAAAGAAGAAGACAACTACACAGAGAATTGACAGTAAAAACAGAGCAACCAGATAAAGAATACAATTACAAGACAATAAAAACATAAAATATACAGTGAAGGTAAAATGACACAGTAAATAACAGTCAAAGTGTATCAGGGTTAAATAGTATCAAATTGAAGACCAAGTCAATTAAATCAACTAGCATGAATATAAACAGCAGGGAAGACAGTTACAAAGCATATAGATTCATGTCAAAGTGAAGACAGATGAAAAAACAGAACGGTAAAAGTAAAATAGGAAAAGTAAACTTGGATGCAGTAAGGGTTAAACAAAGATGAAAACACTTTCTCCTGCAACAATGAAGTTTGTCCAAAGTAAAAGTGAAAAACATTTAAAATAAATTTGAGGTTAAGAGATGAAATCAGAGCAGAAATGGTACATTCTTAAAAAATTCACTGTTTAAGTTGTATTTTTGCATAAACTACTATGGAAAATCAAAGAAGTATTTTAAGAAACTAGAGGAGTTTTTTGTTCCTAATATGCCAATCTACAAAAAGCTATCTCATGTGTTCCATGGATATTACAAAACATGAGATAAGTGCATATCTTCATAGCCTATTGTTCGGACTGTGTAAAGTCCTATTTTAGACATCCTTTTGTAGAGAATATTGTGAACAACTGGAGCTAAATTTTTGGCAATTAAGATAGGTTTATCTCAAAAGCAATCTTATCTACAATAACCTCTTTCATTTTTTACATATCTATCTCAGATTGAGATATAAAAGCATATCCTTGGACCCTAAGGTTGCAGAAGTTCTGAGGTAGAATGCATAAACGAAGGACACAGTTAGTTACTGGGATGCCTCATCATCACTTAAGAGTTGCTATCAAATTCGAATTTCACTTTTTTGTCACCCGAAATCCATAAAATTAGTTCCAAATAGATTCATTAGTTTTGAATTTCCTTTATTTAAGTTCTATAAAATAAAACAATTTGAGATATTTGTAAAACCAATCTTGATATGTTTCCAAGATATTTCAGTTTAGAATTTGTATAAATACTTCTGCTTTTGAAGTATTTTGGGTGGATTAAAAAGAATTTTTGCAGACTTTTTGTTTTGAGCTAAAGGAGCTATTGTAATCAAGGTTGGACTGGTTTACTATATTAAATAAAGTTGAGGACATTTCATTCGATTCATGTGCACTGTGGGAAACAAATAAGTATCACTTCTCTGAGTTTGATTAATTTTTTCCTTTATGTTATGAAATATAATATGTGTTTCTTATAATTCTTAAAAGAAAACAAGGATTAATATCTTCAAAATTAGCTTAAGTGCTCATTGTTTTAACTGTTTACTTATTTAATTTCTACTAAATTGCTTAAGTTTAGGAATTCTTAGTTGCTTCCTTACTTCTGTAATTCATTCCCTCTATTGGACCCTAGTACAGGATTCTTAATTTCCCTTGCTATTTGCCAAACCTTCCTTCTTCATCTTAATCCCTGTTAAGGATTCTTCATTGCCCTTTCCCTAGGTTAAAAATTTCATCCATTGAAACCTTCAGATTTGTCCTTAGTGCACTAGCTTGCCTTGTGAACTTTTACCTTGGTGATTAATCAAATCTTGATAGACCTTTCATACCTGAATCCATAGCCCAATGGCCTGAATACCTACTCTGCCCATCTATTTCCTTAATTCCACCAAACAAATCAAAACAAATTCCTTAAGCATTAATAACTAGCCTAATATCATATCAAAACAACACTAAACTATAAAGAGAGAACCCTCTCTGGAATTAGTTTGGCTAGAACCCGAGTCTAAAATATTGGTTTGTGGTTACCTCGGAAATTTCTTTCTTTAACCTTGAGAAAATTCTGAGTGATAACAGAGTGATCCATCTACCTCTTTCCCCATCAGTGTCTGGTTGGGTTAAAACAATTTTGACAGCACTATTTGGGACATAAGCAATAATAGGTGAGTGTAAGACATACATTTTGAAAGATTTCAGGGCTTGAATAAGGGCATCAACTTGCTTCTCAATGATTTCATACTTTAGATCAACATCTCTCAGAACCTTGCTGAAAAAGGCTATCGGTTGGTCATGGGAATCTTCGTTTTTTTGTAAAAGAACAACAGCAAGGGTTGTTTTAGAGGCAAGAGAGAAAATACTAAATGGCTTAGTATAATCAGGGCTAGCTAAAGTGGGAGCTTCAGAGATAGCTCTTTTTATTTGCTCAAATGCATGGCTATAAGAGGAAGTCCATTTGACTTCATGATCCTTTCAGAGCATGTCTATTATATCTTTCACTATCTTTGCATAATTTGGAATAAATCACCTTAGAAAATTAATCTTGCCCAGAAAAGCTTGAATCTCCTCTCTATTTCTAGGCAAGGTGAATGTTTCTATGCCAGATACCCGTTTGGGATCAATTACTACTCCTTCATTTGAAATTATATGGCCTAGTAGTTTTCCTTGTTTAACAACAAACAAGGAATTCTTTGGGTTCAATGGTATTAAAAATCTTCTACACGTGTCAAAAATGTTCATCAAGTGCTTTAAATGTTTCTGATCAGATTTAGAAAAAAACAGTTATGTCATCAAGATAAATAACCACAAATTTATTTATCTGACCCATGAAAGTGATGTCCATTTCTCTCTGAAACATGGTTCCAGTATTGGTTAAGCCAAATGGCATTCTTGCGTAGATGAACATACCCCAGGGTGTAGTAAAAGATGTCTTCTCTCTGTCTGTTGTATCAACGTTTACCTAATTATAGCCTGAAAAACCATCAAGCATAGGAAGTATTTGTGCTTCCAAAACAATTTGCAATAATTGATCCATTTTGGGCAAGGGATAATTGTCTTTTAATGATGCTTTATTCAGATTTCTAAAATCTACACAAAGTCTTATTTCTCCATTTTTCTTTCTAACAGGAACTAGATTTGCAACTCAATTAGAATACGAGGGAGGATGATCTGTGCATCTAACATTTTCTTAATTTCTCTTTCTACAATTGGTATAAATTTGGATTTATTCTTTTAATCTTCTGCTAATACAGTTTTGCTTCTAGTTTCAGAGGAATCTTGTGCTATATTAAAGATGTGTCATAGGTTTTTAAATTAGTGTAAGTCCAGGCAAAAAAGTCCTTATAATTTTGCAGTAATTTAAAATACTAAGCTTTGATTTCTGGGTCTAGAGATCGACATAATTTGATGTTTTTAATATCTTCATCAGTTACAATGTTAATCTCTTCTATGTCATCTTCTGAAGAAATAGAATACAGGTTTTGGAAAACATCATTCTGATCAAATAATTTTTCTAAAGGAATGAGTGCCTTTGGAATAAAATTATTTGATAATTGAATAATGTCATGATTAGAAATCTAGGCTTTAAAATCTAAAGTATCATTTCCTTCTGTGTTTTCATTTATTTCAGTGGTATCTTCATCAATTTGCAGAAATGAGAAATCATCTACGACCTACAAAAATTATTTCAGCTGTCCATTATCTTCAAATAGTTGCCAATGTTTCAGATTATCAGGGATAGATGGTCTGTATTTGACTTGAATCTGATAAAGTACATCAATATGATTAGGGATTTTAAAAGCACTGACAGAGACAGCTAAGGCATCTACGTGAATGTTCTGATTTTTGGGAATATGAGTGAAATTAAAAGCATCAAACAGGTTTTCAACTGAATCCCATACCTGATTTTGGTAGGACCGAAGTCTAGGGTGCTTGGTCTGGTAAACATTCTTTACTTGCTTAACAATAAGTTCAGAATTGATAAAAACACTTAAGTTCTGAACTTTTAGGCTTTTGGCTAGCTACAATCCTAAAAGGAAAGCTTCGTATTCAACAACATGATTGGTAACCTCAAAATCTAATTTACATGATAGTGTTATATTTTCCTTTTCAGGTGAAATTAAAGCTACTCTAGCTCCTACCCCATCTTTCATGCAAGAGCGATCAAAGAACAGTTTCCAAATACTAGTTTTGTTTGGTTCACAACTTTCAATTACTTCTTCAATCTTAACTTAAGTTTTATGTTGGCTCGAAGTGACCTGAAAGCAACCAAAGTCTTGATCTATTGCATAAATTGGATTATTCCTTGGCTAGTCAGTCTTACAAAAAGTATGTGAAAATCTTACCTCTCTATATAATCTTAACTGCTCTCCTCCATAAACAGGAATAGTAGCATATGACATGTCCATATTTAAAGTTCCTCGTACTTTGGCACAACATGACCTAGAAAGGAGCATTCTAAACTTGGGAGCGATATCTGTAACAACAATGTCAAGTACTACACTTTTGATTGGAATTTGGGCAAGGGTAACCACTAAATGCTTGATCAATCCTAAACAGGGCACCCTTTTCGAATGAAAGGTGTACATGTCATGGTAGGATTTAGTGATATCGAGTTTCAAATGGTCCATCATCGATTTTGGCATAAGGTTGTGTGATGCTCCTGAATCAAGCATACAATTATATAACATGGAATCATTTGTTTTAAGAGTTACATAGAAAGGAGGTACTATCTCATCTATCATGTCTAAACTAGGGCCAAAGACTACTGCTAGCTTTTCATCTTGGAGAATTATCACATCACCTTCTACATCAACCGAGGTATTTTGAATCCATTTAGTGACTTGGCTTTTGTGACCAGGGTTTTTAGAACGTTATGATAATGGAATTGGGATCTTAACCCTTTCTAATTCTTTTTCAACATTAAATGCAGTCAAAATGTTTTTACCAGGTTGGGAAGTATCAATTGACTGATCTAATGTTTGAATAAGAGTTGTTTGAGCTTCAACAGTTCTCATACGTGGTTCAATCATTGGAGCTTCCTTTGGAGGTCTCCCAAGATGAGGCCTAGGCCTAAGATCATATCTTTTGTTTAATTCTGCAATTAAAAATTTAGAAAAAGCATGATATTTAGATAACTTTGCAGCTTCCTAATCCTCTTGAACCTAATTATGTTGTGAGAGAGGAATGGTGGCTTTTTGATTGGAAGAAGAATTCATACTATTAATATCTTCATTAATTGTCATAGCATTATCATCAAGTTGTTGGTCATCTATTAATAGACGAGTAGGAACCTGTTGGTCATTGGTAGGTCTCTGAAGAATTTGTAGTGGTTGGTTTCTTTTATACTGACTTTGATTTTGGTTTTGAGGTCTAGCAACTGTTTGTTGTATGGTCCTAGGTTGGGTCTCAATCTTTGAAATCTTATTTGATAGGTTTCTAAGAAGAGATGTTATTTCATATATTTTTGAGTCTTCTAATTTAGTCTTAGAGGAACTAGAGGCTTCTTGAACAGATTTAAGTTTTCTTTGGGCCTTTTCTTCCTTAAGCTTTAAAGAAGTGGAGGCTACCCTATTTGCTTCTACTTCTATAGCCTTTGTTTGCATTTCTTCTAGAGTTCTTGAAGTTCTTTCTTGTAGCATAATAGCAAATTCATCATTGAAAGCTTTCGAGAATCTATACTTAGCTACTGCTCGAGAAGGCTTACAATCAATAGACATTTTGTGATAGAGTTTGTTGAATCTTTGGATAAAATCTGCAACAGGTTCACCGAAGTTCCTTTTAAGCTCTTCAAATTCTTTGAGGAAGTAAAGAGGATCATTTTTGACACCCCATTGAATTTTTAATATGGTAGTAAGCTCTTCTCAATTCCTAATTGACGCTGTTGGCAACTGCCTAAACCAGATCCTCACATTTCCTTCAAGTGATTGTATAAACAATCTCATATAAACATTTTCTTGCTCAGTATTCATATTGTCTGCAAAATCTAGGAAAGCTTGAAGATGCTCCTCAGCTAAGGGACAAGTTTCTCCATTGTACTTGGGAAGGTATTTTAAGTATCCAGGTGGGAATGCATCAAGGTTATTAGGTAAGACTAAGGCAGCATATCTAGCCTTTACAATTGGTCGGAAAGCCATGAAAGTAGGTGGTGTATGAGGTGCTTTAGGAATATGAGGTGTTTGAGGTATATGAGGTTGTCCAGGTGCAATATGAGGTGTTTGAGGTATATGAGGTTGTCCAGGTGCAATATGAGGTGTTTGTGTGGATGTAGAGGATGAAGAAGAAGTAGAGGAAGAAGATGGTGTTTTAGGACTTGGTGAACTAGTTGGAGGTGAAGGAAGAGATGAAGGAGGAGATTTCCTGAAAGGCTTAAAAGGAATCTTGAGAACTAGCTTTAGGACGTGTAAATGAATACCTTCTATTAGAGGCTAGATTTACCTCAGGCTGAAAAGGTAAGATCCAGGGCCAACATCAAACCATGCTCAGCCTCATAGCTAGCCCTACCAGGTCAGGAGAGGGATCTCTCCGGGTCAATCTCAGTGAATTAGGATCACTAAGGGCTTGAGATCAACTGATATAGCTACTGATCTTAGGCTAGGTATAGGTACAAAGGATTTTGATTGAATAAATTGATCATTTTGTGACCTCTAAAGGAAGGCAGATCTTGGGTGCAGGGAATGAGGTTCAGTCTTGCAGGGGTCTCAATGGGGCAACGTAGGCAACTGTATTTGGCACTCTAAATAAAGTGTGATGGATGCATCAGATAGAGGAGGAGTTGAAGAGGGAAAGATAAGCCATGTATCCTCTCCAAATAGTGGAAAACATAAAAAACTAAAGCAAACTTCAAGTAGAGCACTGCAATTTCAATGTATTCTACTTACACTCTTGTTTGATTTAGTTGAGAAGAAATAAGAGAGAAATGATTTAAATAACACATGAATAAATTCACAAAGACATAAGAAAACACTATATCAAAAAAAATTCCATAGGGATCCCAAAGATTACTGCAAGCCCTCGTCTCAATTCCTTATCCAAAATACTGATATGAGTGTACAATGAAGCTCCTTACTTTCTCAAGAGTCCAACCATTCTAATGATTGGAAAAAAACATAATATAGACAAAGCATAGCTCATCCTAGCCTATAGGGGTCGAGCTCACATGTTTAGGATCTGATCCAACTGATTCTAAACTAGGAACTAGATATTCAGCAATGGAACGACATGCCTCTAGAAACAAGGGAACTGATTCATTCAGTGTCAAACAACTTTTTAACTGATGAATCTAGCTTACCAAGTGAAAATTTGACATATTTGCATCATGATACAACAATATACATGCAATTACATCACAAATTCACCATTAATAAAGCGAAAAAGTCAAACTGGCCAAAACTAGGCGAAAAACAGAGCAAAACTTGGTCAAAATGGCATTATTTCCTCTATGCAATGCAACTGTTTGGACCCACTTCTGGAGGCCTTCCCGATGTCCAAATTAGCTCCACGTGTTCTTTTTGTAAAGGTATGCCTAGCTGCATTCCATCTCAAGTAGAATTTTTCAATTTGGCCTCCATTTTCCCCTCCAAAAGTCAGTTCTCCCAACACTACTTCCTGTGTGTCAAAATAGGAGCAATGAGGTCATGTTTTGAGTGTTTTTTACCTTTTTGAGGGCTCAAAACCTGCCGAAATTTCTTGGCCATAGGTAGGAAAGCATAACGTTTCATGAAAAATCCAAAAATGCTGAGTTTTTGTGATTTGGAGCCCCCTAGCAAAAGCGACCGCCACGTGGCGCGACGCGTAGGGTAGAAAATTCTATGTTTTAGTCCAAATTTTTCAAAAATGCAACAAGTGTCCCAATTTTTTTGAAATTTTTTGCTGAGTCTTCTTTATCAAGAGCTATGTTGGGCCAAGGAAGCCTCAGCCAAGATCTGAAGTTTATCTTGCACTTTTTTCCTTCTCGATCTCTTCTTCAATTTCGTGCTCAAGCTCCTGATTGTAGCTTAGCACACCATATTCCTTGACATGTAATGAAAAGCCATATGTCTCAACAAGTTTTTCTCCTTGTTGGCTTTCTCCAACAATCTCTCTAAGTGGATGTTGGATCTTTCAAGCCATGACTCCCGATCAGTATTTACCTCTTGCTGAAGTGAAGTGAGCTCCACCCTCCTCTTTTAGGGTAGCTTTGGCGATTTTTCTTTATGTTTTTGCCACCTCTATGAGGCCTCCTAGGTGCATGTACCTCTGTGGGAGAGTCACTGTGTGTCTCTTCTTCATGATCATATGACGGATCAGATGCCATCTTTGCTAGTGGATGAACTGTATTGGAGTTGCCTTAATGAGAAAGAGGTGAGTTGTGATGTGTTGAACTGTCTTGATGGTGTGGTTTGACTTTTGCCACCAAGGGGAAGAGTGATACAACTATAGGGGGAAGAACAAATAGTGAGGGATTTAGGGGCTGCTAGGATAGGGTTTAGTTAGAGAGATAGGGAATTAGGAAATGATTTAGGAATTTTTGGTATGGGGTTAGGGTTTGTGAGTTTGTATTTGGGTTTTAGGAAATGGGAATTGGGGTATGATTAGTGAATTAAGGAGTATGTAAAATTGGGGAATAAGGAAAGCAAGGGGAGTATGGAATTAGGGAGTGATGAGGTGAGGGGATACTTGGTAGCAAAATAATCAACACAAAACCCTAACACTGTTTGCTTTTGAGAGAAAGGTAGGGTTTGATTTTCCTTTTTCAATACCATAAGACAAACACCATCAAACTAACACCAACATGGGATAAAAAACTATCACAAAAGCTTCAACCTACTTGTATCAAGACAAATCCACGTGTTTTGGGTGATTTGATAAGTTTTTGAGAAAATAGGGCTTGGCAGATCTATGCATTGTGTCTCAAGCCCAATGCGATGTGCCTTCGCTATGCGCTGCACCCATGTAAATTTACACTGCAGAGCACTGCCAATGCATCGCGCCTGTTATGTGCACCGCACCACCTGCCCAATGCGTCACTCTTTCTCCAGAAGCATTTTTTATGCCTTCCTGGTCTCAAAATTGGGTATGGGATAGCTCGTTGGAAAGGACCTTGAGTCTACTTTCCAACCCAACTAGAATTTTTAAATTTTGAGTTCATTTACCCTATCAAAAATCAAATCTCCCAAGACTGCTCAAAATGTGCCAAATGAAGCTGCCTCAAGGAAGAATGCTGTTGCAGTCAATGTTTGAAGGTGTTCCTCAACTCCAAATGGAGCTTATGATAGCTCATTGGAAATATCTTTGTGTCTCGTTATCATTTGACTCATCAATCAAGTCATTTGGCCAACCTAGCTAGCATAAAAATTGATTTTCCCAAGGTTACTTCAGAGGTGCATCAATTCTCTTGAGGAAACTGTATTTTCGACATTTCTCTAAAACCATGACATCTGTGTAAAATGTGAAGGATTTGTTTCTTCATCGCCGTATTGTGGAGAAAAACCTCTCTCATTTTTTCTAAATTCATCTTTTATTGCACAGAAACATCATTTGAGTAAAACCTACCCCGATGTGTGGAACAGGGGATTTGTCAAAATGAAGAGAAATGAAGGGGATAAGGTGCTTCTAAATTCTTGAGAAAATTTTTGGAAGTAGGGAGGGATGTTTGGAAGTAGAGGAAAGTGGAATTTCAAAGATTGAGTGAGGGGAAGGGGTCAAAAAGGGAAAAACACAGGCCAAGCCTAGAAAATTGTCAAGTTGTAGCAAGAAACTAGGGTTTGTGCGAAAATGAGGAATTTGGGAGATATTAGTGGTGGAAAGTGTTTATGAAAGTACATTTAGGATAGGGGAAGGTGTTTGAACATCAGGATACAAGTTTTGCTGATGATTTGACCATCCAAGAAAAATTACTTTCAAAACCCTAGGGGAGGGGAATTAACTTTACCTAGGCGCAACTGAAGCATGACCAAGGTGTAAATTAACCCAGTGGAACTTGACATGATAATTAAAAACCTCCGAGTGATGGTACACTCAGATCAATGGTGACATGGACCGACATTTGGACAACTTTGACAGGATTAAAAGCAAACCCTAGACCTAATACCTAGTGACCAAATTTTGCTTGAACACTCACTGAAATGACAAAATTTGACCTTGACACCTTAAAATCACTTTGTAAGAGCATGTTTGATCACTGGAGGAAGGATGCAAAGACTGACACTAACATTGGATCCAATGGGAATGGAGTGAAAAACTCAAGCTGAAATGCATGACTGAAAATTGATGACTCAACAACACAAATTGACTCTCACTCAACTAAAAACTGACTCGATACTTAAACCCAACCGACAAACTGGAAATGATGCTCAAAGTATAGCTTATTCATCAAAGCCTACTCTAACAGTTTCATTCATCTCGTGATCAAGTGAAATGAAACAACCAATGCGACCACGTAAGTATTCTGGTTGTGGTTTGAATTCTTTGCAAGTGCTCGCTTATGAACAACAAGAGAGAAATACTGAAAGATAAATCCCATGAAAACTTGTGAAGAAATCCGTTGAATATTATGGATTCTCTATCCGCCTCCAAAAACACTGCATAATGATCTTGAATTTCATGCACATTGGGACTTAGCTCATCCAATGGATTACTTCTCTTCTCCTCATACCATGAATGCAAACTTTGATATGAGCTTTGTGACGAGACTCCTGCTAAAAATGACAAAGAAACCGACTGTCGGATCAAATTTATATCAGCACACGTTTCAAGCTCACATGAAGTCGATGGAGAAGGACTTGGACTGTAAACATCATCCAACATATCAGCTATTGGATCATGAAAAGCTCGAAAAGACTGTTGTAACCCATTTTCTATTGGTTCCGATGAGATGCGATGATTTCCTATAGGCTGCTCATTTGAAGATATACTATGCAATTTACCCGTCAAAAACTGAAATGAGTCAAAACAAAATGGTACGGAATCATCTTGTATCATTTGATCGTATGTGCTAGCTTTCAAGTCCTCATCTGCAACGTGAAAATTAATGGCATCAGGGGGCTGCAAATTTGGATATGAGAAGTCTTGAACAAGGTTTTCATTGCCCTCAATATGCTCCAAATCAAAACTTGTCTATAGTTGATTTTTGATTGCATGAATGTTGTCTCTGATGAACTGAAATGAAGCAAAACAAAAAGGCAAAGATCCTTCACTTATTTCAAAATTTGCTTCACTTTCCTCCTCACTTCCATAACTGATATGCATCGGCTGATCACTGTATTCGAGCTGCTGAAAGTGAACTTCTTCCTCCCACAAACAAGCTGTTGGTTTGTCTACAAGATTAGCTTCTGTTTGGAGAACATAATCATCATCATACTGATCAAACTGAGGAAAATCATCAGTATAAAAGACATCATCAAGCATACATGTCATATCAACAGATCTCTCTTCTCCAAGATGATCTATAAAACAATCATTATCAGATCTGTGACAACTGTGATAAGAAAGAAAATGTTTTGGATCAGTAACTTGTTCTTATTCAATCAGTGAGCCATGGGCTTGAACACTATTGTTACGCAGTAATTTGTCACCGTTGGTCACCGTCCTTGTTACACCCCCGCTGTCACACATTGGAGGACACATTTACGGACCTGTGACCAGTGACATAACTTGAAAACACTTGCATTGAGGTCTCCTGAGTATGAAGTTCAATAACCTTGAAGACACCCTCTGAAGATTAACCTTGGAAAATGCCTTTTTCCCATTAGCGCGGGTCCACAGTGTATTAACCCGCGCCAATGGTTCAGTCCCTACAAAGAGGGCGCGCCCATAGACACTCTGTCCCAGAGCACGGCCCACGCCACACAAATTGGGCATGATTTTTGGCCAGCGCATGCTAGAATGCTTTTTCCTCCATGACTCACCCAGTTCCCTGAAGGAAAAAGCCCACAAAAGCAGTCGACCGTCGGCTTTTCTATCCAAGGAAATGGCTATTATGGGGCATTACCAAAAGCTCAGAATGTGTCCATGTACAATGCATATCTTTTCTCCCCCCATCTATAAAGACCTATCTCCCCATAATGAACAGGCTAGTTCTTGAGTGCAAATTTTTGGAGAAGAAGTGCTAGAGTTTTTTGAGAGAAATAGTATTGAGCTAAGAGCTGAAAGAGAGGTTATGCTGCCGGATTGTAGAGAGAGAAAGTGATTTTGCATGACATGTCAGACTGACTTCCGACCCAGCTAGAGGAGATTTGCAGTGTCAAGCCTTAAGTGGTTGTAATTCTTCTCTATTTTCTATTAATGATAAGCGACTGTTATTATGGTTCCATTCATATGTTCTACTGGTAATATTTGAATTATATCCTGCTTGACTGATATATAGCTGTACGATTTCGGATTTTATGCTTGTTTGTGGGTTGTTCTTCATTTGTGCAGGTGTCCATGCGTGAAGCGCAAGGATAGCGACCGGCCAGAGCTAGAGGACAGGAGCGACACTTCTCCCACAGCAAACAGCGTTGGATCCCAGGTTGGTCTCCTTGATCGACTTCTAAATTGTATAGCTAGGAACTTGCATGCAGCGTGTTTGATTGTTGCTAGACCCCTGTGGGGCTAGTGGGATCCACCTCTGTCCGTAGAGGGGATTTACCTCCGCAACAGCTGCCTATGATCTCAAAGAGGAAAAAATGATTTTTACTCCTTTAAAGCCTAAAGTCCCACATCCCAAAACCTCTGCAGATTACTTTAGAACAAACTTGGAGGTCTTTTCTAAAGACATACACCCCATGGATCAGAGTGAGCTGCACAAGCAGACTAGGGAAATGGTGTATGCAACACTTGCAGACAGGGCCACGCTGGCCCATTAGTTAAAAGAAGCCCTTAAGAACACAAATACACAACTTGATTTGGAAAGGTTGTCTTCCTCTGCAAAGGACAACAGAATAAAGACTTTGGAAGACATAATCATTGATCTAGGACATGACCAAAAGGATCCAAAGGGTGTTAGGGCCCTTATGAAGAAAAAGAGGATGACATTGCTGCACTAAGAAAGCAGGCAAAATTGCCTCCTACCATTCACCCTCAAACAACAAAACTTTCACAATAAAAGCAAGTAGATGATGCCATGGAGCTGCTTCTGGTGATGAATCAAAGAATATTGCAAATGGAAGCAAAATTAGAGAAGGCATTGCAGGAAAAGCAAGGGGAGTCAGCCTCCCAGCCCCCTCAAACATCTACAACTCTTGAACCTGCCCCTCCTACATAAGCAACAACAGCCCCTCCTGCCATTCCAGCACCAACCACAGCTACATCAGCAACAGGAGCAACAGCAGAAGCAACAGTAGCAGCAGAATCCAACATGAGTATGGAGGACTTGATGAAAGCTTTCAAAGAGCTTGAGACTCAAGTAATAGAAATAAATGAAGCCAAGGATAGACTGGCCAAGATGGAGACTAGCTATGATAAATCCAAGATGACAGTGGCAGAAAAACAAAGAGAAATAAAGGCCTTAGAGGCCAAAGTAAAAACTTTGGAAAAGGAATTGTTGCTGGGCAATACCTTAGCAGAAATAAAGAAGATAATTTGTGCCAAAATTGGCCAATCAATACAGGACCAATGGAGATCAATCCAGGCAATATATGTGCAGATAAAACTAATAGGCATGGCTCATGTGGAGATACAAAGAGCCAGAACAGCACTGGGAATCATGCCTGAGCAGGCTAATAAAATGATACACTTCCTCAATAACCGCACTAGGGAGGAGTTGACAACTCTAGAGATAAACAACAGAATAGATACAATCCTGACAGCTAAGAAAGTGCTGACCTTGAGGAACTTCACTCAAACTCTGGAGAGAAAATGTTAGGAAATGAAAGCAGAAATTGATGAATTTAGGGAAAAAATGACAATATTACAGGATAAAGGACTGCCAAGCCTAGTGACTGGCACAGGACTGCTGCTGACATATAATCAGTATATGACAAGGATCAACAATTATGTTGAAAATCAAATAACAACATCCAGCAGCTCCACAGAAGAAGCAGGTCCTCCCTCTGGGCAGTCTCTGTATGACAAGTTAGAAAATCTATTTTTTATTGAGCATGAGATAAATCATCTGTTTGAGGTGTCTCCAAACTTCTACAGATATACAGAAGCAGATGAAACACTGGTGAAAATAAGGAGGCATCAGCTACCTCCAGCTGATTGGTGGCAAGCAATGCTAGAAATTCTGCCCAGATAATGCCACTATCTTATTCCTTTTTGAGAAAAATCAAGTCTCGATCATGGTACAGGTCAGAAAACAGATCAGCACACAGGTATCATAGGGAGCATCCGTACAAGTGACTCACCAAAGCACCCAGACAGCAGACTCAATTAACGCAGAGTTAAAGGCACAGCTACAACCCACTTTCCTGAGCCATAAAGTCAAAAGCTGTCTGACAGAAAAATAGCTGCTATCTCAGCATTAAATTCTGTACTTATGTTTTCCATTTACTTTTTGTAAGAGAGTTGGCGGTGCAATTTATTGCACAATAACTCACCATTGAGATATTTTGTATCCTATTTTGTATATATATCCCCTCAGAGAATGCATTGAGGGTCGGTTGTAGTGAAATCTTTTCTGAAGAGCTCTATTGTATATTTGAGACATTTTTGATAATACAAATTGCTGGTGGAGTTTCCTGGTTCCTATGTTGTCTGAAGATGGAAATGAATAGCTCTGTTATGTTACAAAATTCCTGTATCATTTGTTGGAGCAATAAGTTTTTCTGAACTGTGTATGTGTTTCCTGTGTATTCCATAATTCTTATGTTTTCATGATCATAGTAAATAGAGAAAAAGAATAGCCTAGGACTTGTTTTGAACACCCTATGCTCAATCTCTATTTCTAAATCTGTTTTCTTCTGGATTAGCCATGGATATGAATTCTTAATTTCTCATGTCTAGACTAATTCTATCATTGTGAATATTGTTTAAGAATTCTTAACTGCTTTTAAGCAATACTTTCATTTTTCCTTTGTTAGCATAGTGAAAGGTTCTTAGTTGCCTTTCACTCACTAATTCCATAACTTCATCAAAAAATTTGGTAAATTGCTTCACATATGCCTATCTGGCTCTGCAGCAACACTCTGCCTTCATAAACATTCTTCAACAGCACACTACCTCAACTCCATTACCCAATGGACCAAACTGTTCCATGACCTATATCTCAACTCTGTCTGGATTCACCAACCCACCAAACTCAAACAAAACAACACACCATAACTAGCCTAAAATCATCCACCAACAAAGCTAAATTATAAAGAGAGAGCCCTCTCTGGTTACAGGTAGGCTAGGACCTGTAGCTAAAAGATTGGTCAGTGGTTACCTCGGCCGTATTCCCTTTAGGAAGCAGGGAACAACCTGAGTGATAACATGCGGGATATTTGGCCTAACTCTTCCTTTAAGACTCCAATCTTGATCAGACCTGTGTGACTAGAAAGTGGTTTTAGAGGGCTACCGTAGGATGCAATTTTAGGCCTTGGAGATCCGAAATTGAAGAGATACAACATATTCAATATCAAGATCATACGAAGCAAAAAAAGAAGGTGAAGGTGTGTAGCCTTTTAAAACAAGTTGCATAAGTTTGGTTTCAAAAATTAGTTTGAAGTGATTCAAAAGGGGATAGTGAAGCATAATTATCATTGGTTGATTCCCCAAAGAAATAAAATGGAAACACCTAATAAGAAACTTGCAAGCTCCACTATGACACATCAAGAAGAGGAAGAAATGCAACATGATATATAAAAATTACTAGACCAAATGCAACAAATTTTGCTCTCCCAAAAGGTAACAAAAAATGAATTGGAAGCCATAATGAATGTTAACATAGATGGTAGAAAAAGGGACATGGTAGTTTTGAATGATGGTTTAAAATCAGAGATCGAAGCAATGATGAATGTCAAGATAAAAGGATTGAAAGAAAGTTTTGCAAAGTTGCTAGAAGAAAGGCGTCCCAGTGGTGACAAGGCAATCCATGAAAATCATGATGAAGACAAAAGAAATATCAATCATGATTTTAGAGACTCCCATGTGTGTTCTAAGAACCACCACATTCCAAAGATAGAGATGAGGAAGTTTGATGGTAAGGATACGGTAACTTGGATAATACAGATGGAGCAATGTCTTGATCTACATGATGTGCAACCCTCACAAATGGTACGTATTGCATATTTATATCTAGAATCCAATTAGTTTGTATGGTATAGATAGATTTTTTCTCGTAAACCACTTGTCACCTGGTCACTTTTTACGGAATAAATGATAGCACACTATGAAGATACAAAGAGAAACACCTTCTTTAGCCAATTGATAAATCTCAAACAAAAGGGATCAATGACGGAGCACATTGCATACTTCCAAAAATTGAATATTAGGGTAACTGATATTCTAGAGTAGAATAGGATTGATTTCTTCATAGAGAATTTAAAAGATAACATCCAACATGATGTTTTCCTTTGGGAACATGATTCCTTGGAGAAGGCATTCAATGTGGCAAGAAAAGTTGAAAGAAAAATTATGGCCATGTTAGGCCCCTATAATACCAATGATTCCCCCATTACTATTATCATTGTATCCCTTAATGTTATTATTATTCCCCTATTGTCCACATATTGTTATTAGTATGCCCCATAGAAACCCACTATTGTTATTTTTGTGCCCTTATGTTATTATTGTTATGTTGGCTTGATTATGTTATGACCCCTTAGACTCCTATATATATAAGGGAGGTTTAGTCATTTGTATCATCTAAGAATTGTTCATTTGTGTAATGCAAAGGAGGTTGCCCCATCTAAGAGGCTGAATTATAAGGTGTTGATCTATCTTCTCTATCTTTTGGTGAGTTGGTTTCCTAACATTTGGTATCAGAGCTTTGGATTCTAGGGTTTCGCTGCTCCAAATAGGTCATCGTGGAATTTTTGCTATAACTTCGTCTCTGTGATGTTTCACAAGCTACAAGAAAAACCCATTTGAAACGAATTAGTTTTGAAGTTCGGGTCTAAATTTTAGAGCTTGTATCACTATATTTGTGGCGATATGATCTAAGGAAGTTAGGGTTTTTGCAGAATCCCGAATTACGTTCCAAATAGGTGACCTAGGAAAAATCATCATCAATTTTGTTTTGAGCATTAGATTGAGATTTCGTAAGAAGTTTCGGAAAGAAGACAGCCTTTAGTTTTTTTTGTATCAGTTTCAAGTACTAAGGTCAAAACAGTGACACGTGGCACGTCGTACAAGTTCGATGTATTGAACTAGTTTATAATCAAGTCACCATGGGAGAGTTGGCATAACTCTTCCTTGGAGAATCCAATATTGATCAAAATTGTGGGCTTATAAAGAGGCCTCAGAGAGATACTGTGGGATGTGATTTCAGATATTTGAGATCTACATTTACAGAGATACAACATATTTAATATCGAGCTCTTACAAAGTGAAAAAAAAAGGTGTGTAATTTTTTTTTTAATTTTGCATAAGATTGGTTTGAAAAATTAGTTTGAAGGAATTCAAAGGGAATATTGAAGAATTATTTTCATTAATTAATGCCCTGAAGAAAGAAAATGTAAACACCTATTAAGAAACCTAAAAGCTCTAGCATGACTTATGAAGAAGAGGAAGAAATGCAACATGATATATCAAAATTACAAGACCAAGTACAACACATTTCATTCTCACTGAAGGTAAATGAAGCCAAGATGAATGGCATGGAAGATAACATGAATGGCATGCAAGTTAATATGGAAGCTAAGATGGATGGCATGGAAGCTAAGATGAATGGCATGGACAATAAGATGGAAGAATTGAAGATAAATTTGAATAAATTACTACAAGAAACAGTCAATAATGGTGAAAGGGTAGTAAAGGAAACTCATGTTGAGAACAAAAGAAATGTTAATCATGATTTCATAGACTTTAATGTTGGATTGAAGACCCACCATGTTCCAAAAATTGATACAAGGAAGTTTGATGGCAAGGATCCCGGAACATGGATACTACAGATGGAGCAATTTTTCGATCTCTATAATGTGCAAGCAAGGAGTAAAAAAGTTAGAAGAAGAGGCAATCTTGAGTGAGTTTTGGGTGAAGGATGGTTGGTGTTGTGCTTCTGGAGCAGTGGAGGAGTGGCACTACGCATCTGGCAAAATTTTGTAGTGTTATTTTACACTGGCCCTACATTTCTAGGGTGGTGCTGCGTGTCTGTGCACTGGTGCTGCGCATTGTGCAAGAGAGCTAGAAAGGCCTCAAAACTTCAAGAAACCTACAAATTTCTCTCTCTTACCTTCATTGCAAGTAAGTTGATCTCCTTTGCTGCAGTTTTGGTTTGCATATCAACATCATAAGCATCATTCTCCATGATAACTATGAAACCCTAAAAATCTCCCTAGTGATGCCTAAAACCCTAAACCCTTATTGTTCATCCTATCACCTATCCCAATAGCTCTAAACTCTATCCCCCTATCCCTTTAGCCCTTTACCCCTATTCCATATCATTTACATCCCATTATCCCTCTTCCCTAAGGGAAATTTCCCAAACAAAACAAGCCCTCCCTCTCATTTTTCTCGCTCATTCATTTTTAGCCCATAAAGTCATTTCCCATCCCCTCACTCCTAAAACACTTTCACTCATTCCCTTCATACAACCTCAAGGCTTGCAAGAATGGACACAAAGGACCAAGACTATGAGGAGGAGGAAAACAAAAGTAGTGACACCTCAGCAAATAGAGCTAGGCAACAGAGAAAACCACACAAGGGAGGCAAGATTATCAGAGAAGAGCCATCAAACCATAGGGAATTGCAAGCCTCTCAGTTGGCTGTCACATGTTTCAAATATCTTGGTTGTTGTGAGTTTTGTGAGCAAGTAGAGAGATTTCAACACCACCCTGAGCTCACAAGGCTTTTTGTAGCTCATCTTCAAGACAACAAGGTGAGTCTTGCTGGGGTAACATTCATAATCTCACCTTCCATCATTTCAGATGCCACCAAGATTCCAAATGTAGGGGAGAAGTGGTACAACGCCCAGGACCTGGATGAACATTATTATGAGCCTTATATGAAACCCCAATACAGAAATGAGGTGAAGAGACTTTTTCCTTTCAGATTTCTTGAAGACAAGTATGTCCCCATGATGGAAACCATCATGAAGTACTTCACTTGTCAGGGCACATTTTCAAGGTTGTACACCTATCACATCAGGCTCATCATGCATTTTACCAGGGTGAGGGTGTTAAACCTCCCTTCTTGTTCAAGAATATTGAGAAGATGGCTCATTTTGTCTAGAAGAAGCCATACCTACTGGCTTATTGGAGCCTGGCCCAGGTTCAAAAAGGTTTAGCCAAACAAATCCCGCACTACCGTCCCTTTTAGCAATAGTCTGTGGACCGTAGACTGAAGTCTCATTCGAGGTAGTATGGGAGGGTGCTATAACCAGGTTTCTACACCCTAGGGATGTCTTGATGAGGTCTGGAAAGGTTGTAAACTAATCCTATGAGCTCGCACTACTCTGCGCGCTGTCTGGCCTTCACGTAGCTATGTGAGGCAACACTTTCTAGATTCCTTACCCTTAGCGTGTTAATATTATAGATCTGACTTAATTCAATGGTCTTTAATCAAGCATTCAATATTTATAACCAGTGCGCGCAAACATCAACCTTAAATATATGCATAAAACCATAACATAAGAATGAGTACATAGATCTGTGACCAGATGCACAATAATTGAGAAACACTTATCTTTTATTAATATTCTGTTCTAGTACAATCCAATTCCACCCTGTGCACTCAGTTGTAGGTGTCTGCGCACACAACTACGGACTCTATCAGGCCTCTGCGCACACAGCTATAGAGCCTAATCTAACAACTACCAACCACGACTCAAAGTCAAAGTAACTTTCGCATTCATAAACCCATAACACTTAAGTTCAGACTAAAGCTACCTTCTACACTTAGAGCCTTGCTCTATTTATACATTCCCATGGTCCACAGGCCATGGGTAGGCTAACCCACTCTATATTAATTTACAATATTTTAGGCAGACAACCCTTTGACTTGACTCAATACACTTCACACTCCGTGCAGTTCGCGGAACCTTTACAATACCATTACAAAAAATTGTGGTCTCTAAGTCCCAAAACCATTACGCAGGTGCCCAACAAGCCCCCAACACAATCATTGTGACTCGTCCCAAGTCACTCGGCTGGTGTGGTGATATTTGCTCGAAATCCATCCAACATCATCTGCGCTACGCTGACATCTTCCAAACATTCTTCTGCTATCCGTCGTATCAAATGTGCATGAATTTTTGAGCAGAGGTGCCTTCTTGCCTTAATGTATATGTGTCCTATATTTGGGCTAGCTTCCCCTCGGTAGCAGTGGTGACCGTGAACACTTCCTTGAGCCAGAGCTGGATTCAGGCTTTACGCCCTACTTCTTTCTGGCATGTGGCGTCCACCTATTCTTTCAGAGCCTGGGCCTCCCTCATCTTGGCCAAGCACTAAGTGAGGGCAACCGTTTGTGCAGTCCCCCAAACACTAGCATAAGCTTGTTGCAACTCCCATGCTTCTGTCTCTACCTGCTGCAGCATTGGGTCTTCTTGTAGTGATGTGAGCGTAAGAAGGGACTGATTCAATAATCACGTGTAATCCTGTACAACACACTCTATCACTTCCCACCCTGCTGAATTATGCGGTGGCGCTACTCTCTGACTTCTGGGGGTGTTGAGGGCTATGCCTTCGGCCTGAGCTCCGCGATCTGTAAGTTCAAATCCAACTGGACTTTTGCGGCCTCCTCTTGGGCCCTACAGAATCTTATCGCCATGTGATGAATCTTTTCGGCTATTGGGAGTTCCGCTAGCATAGCTAGTTCTGGTACACTGCTACAGACCTCCTGCATGGCCTGTTCCAATCCTCGGTTGTTTGCAACCAAGTCGTCATGTTGTAGATTGATCTGCTCCAGATTCCCCTTGTGCTCCATTAAGACCTAGAGGGTGTGGCTTTCCTAGGCACAGAGCTCACCAGTTACCCCATCCTGCAACTAGTATAGGTCTCTTTAGGAAGGGCAACCAAATTCAACCCCCAACCCCTCATGTCATCTTCGGCCTCTGCTAGGACGACGCCTGCTGGTAACACCAAAGTGTTTATTGTGCAGGCACACACCATCTACTCAGCTGCGGATGTACCTTCCGCAAGGTTCGATATCATCACTCCTAGGGGTCACACCTGTAATGCCTGTAATTGCACTCTAAGCGCCCCCAACACATTTTTCTGCTCCATCAACAACTCCTCCAGAGCACACTTAGTGATATCATGAACTGGTTCGCTACTAACAAGAAGATCTCCCTCCAAGGTCTTCCTTGTCTTTATCTTTTTGCATGTAGGTGGCTGCCTGTAGACGCGTGGCCTCTTGAGTTGGGTCAATTTTGTGGTAAGGTTCGTGCATTCCTATGTCTCCACTTCCCACTATATGTCCTGCTCCGTGGAAATTTCCTGATCTTCAAAAATCTCTTCGGTGGATGTGGTTGTGGTTTCTATGGTCATTGTCACTACTACCTCAGATGCCTCCCGCTGCATGGCTGCTTTCTATTCCTGGCGCGTCTTTTCTGCCAGCTTTGTGATGTGAAACTTGATTTCCTTATTCCACTGTTGTGCAGCAATGTTTTCTAATTCATCGAAGTCCGAGGTGTGCCACTGTGGAGGCCATGCCGCCATTACCTCAAAGATTGCATCATCCATTGCAATGAATGGAATCTTTACTCATGTTCGGCTTGGATCCTTTCATGCCCAAATATACATATTATGCATATCTGCCTTGAACTCGGTCGCACTTTGTAAAATGTTGTATACTGTCGGGGATAACCACGCCCTGTAGTCGATCCATGTTTAGATACTCACCTCCATAAATACCCAAAACACCTTGATCTCGCAATCCTTATGGCGTCTTTCGTTGCCCATAGCGAGTTATACTTCGCAGCTTGAGGTAGGTTCCTCTCAATGCTGGAAAATTGGTTCTCCTCCGGTAGCTCCCCTGCAACCAATAGGATGAATAGGAGCAACCATGTGTAGTGGAAGGCCTTACCCTACTCCTGGGCTTCCCTACGAATTGTCAATAATTCATTGCAGAGAAATTGCGCCCAATTGAACTGAACCCCCTCTTCACACTGCTCCACCAATGCAATAAAATATGCTGGAACCTGTTCTAGGCAACATTTCCTCATGATCTTTCCGGCCAGTAACTGGGTGGTGATGCACACCCGTCATTCTTTGATACTTGCTATTACATACCCTCGCATCCGCTTCTCTAGCTTGTATTTTTCATTCATAGCTTCTGCGAGGCCCATGTCACTACTCGTTCCTATTATGGTTGCAAGATTGTTTCCTTTGGTAGGCAGTTGGGAAATCCGATGTATTAACTCAGCCATGATGGAAATCAGCTCCTCCAGCCAGAGATACCTATCATCTACTAGACATAGTAGCTGTCGGATAACAAAATTTGTGATGGGCACACAGTGGTAGTGGGGTATCCACCTCAGATGGAGTAATGCCGCCTTCTTCAAACCCCGTAACCACTTCTACTGCAGTAATTTCTCTGCGGCCAATTGGGGGAACTTTTCACTATCTGCGAGGTCCCAATCTTTGAACTTGATATTCGGTACCCATCCTAGGGGCGGACCGTCAAATCTTATGTCATCCGGAAGAAGTGGCGTCTGGAGCACACTCTTTGTGGCCTCCAATTCCTTCGGTATCTTGGCCATCCCTTTCCACAGGGAGATGTATGGTGGTAGCGTTATCACTGAAGGTACTTGGGAAACATTTTCTGCCTCATGATCTTGTGCTTCAATTTGAGCAATCAGGGGTTGTAAATCTTCCTCTTCCTCCTTGGTTTCAGTGGTGACAACTTTTCCCTTCTCTACCATTGACAATTTACTGAATTGTTGTGATACCTGGACTGGCCCCATCGTCTGCTTGTATTTCTGGGGTCGTGGCATGCGTGGGGACTTTGGAACCTCTAGTCTAGCTGCCACCTCTCCAGGCTCCTCCTGCGTCAGATGGGGCTCTTCCGCGAATCTCACTCTCATTCTTGAAGCTGACATTATTTCTATCCTAGATTCATTCGGGCACTTACTCATAGGTGGAAAGGTATCTTAGTGCTCGCTGTTCTGTACCGGCTCAAATCTCAAATGTCAAAGTGTTGTTTCGAGGCTACCCCAAGGGACTTTATAGTAACACTTAAATTTTAATTTGACCATTCCCTCCACTTCTTAGTCATTAATATCTTCTTGGCAGCAAATCATCCTGAATCTAGCTCTTAATTCCTTTCTTAATGACCCATCGACCGCTCCTTTCTGCCTTAAATTGGACCTCTTGTCATGAATAGTGACATCAACGGTCACCTCCCAGCCTATCCACATGGCAGTGCAGCCTCCTATGCGTGACCACGATCTCGGTGACCTACTGGCCCTGTGCAGAACCTCCTTTCTGCACAACTCTCCTGCAGACTTGTTTATAGTCCCCCACCTTCTTTCAACTACTTGGAGTGCTGAAATTGTGCTTTCTATAGATATTCAGGTGGGTGCACCCCCAGTGTGGGGTTTTAATTTTCCTACTAGCCCGAGCTGCGAGCATCTTTCAAATACCCTTGTATCCAGTACTGCATCATGTTCTTCTTTGTATGGTACGCTCCCCTGTTTAGTAATGTGAGGTCGCATCCATGATGGTAAGGTCACAACTCTTTCTAATGCAGTAGTAGGGTTGGTCAGGCCTGGTCCCCTCATGCTTAGTTTCTCACAGCTTGCTTGTGTGACTTTGGTTTCCAGTTTGTTGAGTTCTTCATCCAGTATCACACTTTTCCTCCTCAGCTGTGCCCATTCCTCATCGACTTCGCGAAGTTTCAAGCTCCCTCACCAAATGGCTTCCTGTAACTGCTGAATTCATTTACCCAGGTCCTCACGTCCTGCGAGGGCTATGGTCTAGGGATTTCTCTCCATCCCCCTGGTTTCATCTCATCTTGTCAATGATGGGGTCATCTTCTTACTCCTCTTCTTATTTATGGTCCTATAGGCCCATCGAACCATTAGTACGCGCAGATCCCAATTGCTTGATTTTATATGGCGAACTTTGTTTAGGATTTTGCATGTCTTTTTGAATGTTTCGTAACAAACCTCTTGTGGAAGGCATTGCCTTCCCTGTTACCGCATAAGTTTTTGACTTTTGATCCTTAGTTAGGAAGGTGGTTGCATAGCATATGGTTGCATCCCTGAACGCAGGTGGGTGCTCAAACCACTTCGTCCTTGCTACGCAGATCACGTTCAACGCCGGGGACTTCCAAACCATACATGCATCTTCCTTATACATTCGTGCCTATTACACCTAGTCTTCTGATATGTATTCCACCATTGTGCAGTTGTCACGCGCAGCGCCCCTTTTTGCACATCATACTGCTGATGTTCAGTATTTCATCTTCACACTGGTCTAAGGATTCCTCCACGTGTTTCGTGCCATCATCTGTTGGTAGTTCCCTTGCTTCAGTCATCACCTGGTGTAGTGATCTAACCATCATATTACAATTCAACATTGTTACTTCGTGCAATCGGTTCTTCCATCGCTCTATTTCTTCATATGAATCAAAAGTGCAGGAACTGTTGCGCTCCCATGAACTTCTCCCATATATTTTTAGATTCACTCGATCCTGGTCTTACACTGTTATCTGGTAAATGTAGTCCATTTCATTATTGTTGTCCTTGTCGTGCACAGGCTCAGTCTAGCGTTCTCCTTCGGCTAGATCCAGTGGAACTATTTCACGAAGAGACTTTTTCTCGAATATCATCTTCCGCCTCTTCAGGTTGATGACTCCATTCATGTCCGTGGCCCAGTCTATTCCTAGCAACATGGAGGAAGGATTACTATCATCCACAATCTCAATTACCTCAATGTCCATTTGTGTTCTTGTGCCTTCTATATCCATTGTTACTCCTTGCAATCTCCCCATGGGCAAGACCTTTTGTTGGTTCACCATCTGTAATTAAATATGAGACCACTGTAACGTAGGCCTACCCCATGCATTCCCATGTCTGGCTAGGTAGCACATTCACATCTGGACCCAAGTCCAAGATGACCTGATCCATCTCATATTCACCAATCTATGCCGTCAATCGTATTTTTCTCCTGGTGCGTGATGCATGATTTCCTAGTTTCTAGACCATGCTTCATTCACCTAACCCTACACACCTAGTGATCAGCTCTTGTAATCCCTTGACTACCTTATTGCTGCGTAGCAACTTTATGCATGTCTCTAAAAAGGTAGTTATCATAGAAGGATCCATTTTTGGCTCAGTTTGATCCTTACTACTTGAAGTATAGGTCTCCACTAAGCTTTTCTTAGCTTCCATAAATGTCTCCTTTGTGCATTCTAAGTCAACCTTAGGTTACTTTGTAGGGGCCTTGTGAACCCATGTATTTTCCTCGGGCTACTTCCCCTTATCTTCCCCTATGGTTGCATCGATTCTGAGCACCATGTTCACGTTGGGGTCTTCTTCGTGTGGTTCCGACCTCATCATTTGGATGTTCTGCCTCGGAGTAGACTGAAGTGCCCCTTTCTCACGGATCTGTGTGATCAATGTGGGACAATCTACCGCTTCATGATCAAACTGATAACAATATAGATAACATGTTCTAGTCGGGTTCGTATAATCATGCGCGTAGTGCCCAGTTCTTCCACAATTATAGTAGATTAACTATCTATGAACCCTTCGTGACCCCATTCCTACTCATCCTCGACCTCACCCTTGAAATCCAGCATGCACCATCCCCGCGGCTGGGTCAAGGCCTTATGTCTCCGTTTGCATCCTGTAGGGAGGTGTTTGATCCATCAACAACTCATAACTTTGACAGTTTCACTCATCGTGTCCTACTGATCTATAAAAATTGCAAAATAGCCACTGGGGGGTCTGTGTAAACTTCTGTAATAAATGACATTTGCCTATCGTGTGCTTTCCTCCCACCTGACAAATCGCACACCAGAGCACGAGTGCCGCACTTGGGCCTACCTGTGCCTTTGGTCTCAATGAAATTCATTTCCCCCCTGCCAAATATTTCGTAAATACCAAACAATGATCCTTATCATGACCCTAGCCTTTACATTTTATGCACCACACTTCTTCACACGCTTCTGGCCGGGGTGCCCTATCCTACTTCGAACTCTGCATCTCCAAGCATAAGTTTTGTAGTTGCGCATGGATTTGTTGGACTCCCAACCCAGGATCCTATATTGGTGTTTCATGCAACCTCATTGTTATTTCCAATGCTTCTACCTAGGTTGAAAGCTTCTGCTGTGACAACGCCATCCTCAAGTGTGATGTCAAAGATGCCACAAACCATGCGTGGTGCTACACATCCGTTAGCGTCATATTAGCCTCGCGGATCATACTTTTCAGTCCCTTATCTAGATCCCAGGGGGTTTCACCAGCGATCATCTCAATCTCTTTAAACCCAATGATCGACTGAGTCTTTGAATTCAGCTGGCTAAACTCTTTGTTCAGCATAGTCTGGATTTCTGCTATTCTTGCATTTGGGTAATCGTTTGAGTGCTTGATATACCATATCAGTGCACAATCCTGCAGCATGCTCACCAATGTGGCATTCTTGATGTTGTCATCCATAACCCTGTGTGCTTTCCATACTGCTCTTACTATGAACCAAAATTGCTCTGGATCCTCACTCCCTACTCCTCTGAATACGGGTAGCTTGATTGCACTCGCCATGCTGAACTGCAAGTCAGGTGGAGGTGAGGTGGTTAAAGATGGAGGTGAAGGAGGTGAAGTAGGTGATGGCATAAGTGGAGGTGATAGCTGCAGAATGCACTGTCTTATCAAACTGACCGCACTCCTCAAAGAAGCCCGAGTGCGTTATTCCTTGCTTTCGCATGAAGGTGAAATTAGGGGACTATTTCCTAAGCCTTCGATATCTTGTTAGATCCTTCCGCTCCATATTGCTCCAAACATTAATGTAGTTGCATAACCCACTTTTCACATAACAACATCTTAATCTAGGTATTCAGGGATTTGATGTACCTACCTCGTGGTCCCTTAAGAAAATGCCTCTCTACTTCACTATAGCTCACGGTTGTATCTTTCACGAACTCAGTGATAAACCCTCCTATTATTTGGTCGAGCCAGTGGTCCATGGCCCGTGCGATCTTATCTTTTGATGCCTCTAGTCTGTGCACTAGCTCTGGATTCCACACTATCAGGTGATCGAGCTTGTATCTTCCCTGGCTATTGGCTAGCCTTGCAATCCAATCATACAACTCTAAAGAGAAGTTTGCAAAGAAGATCTCATGGATTTCCGTATATACATAATGATCCATCCACCTCTTCTTAGGTATCTACGGAGTTTTGTTTTCCTGTACCATGAACTCGTGAAACTTCTAATCTAACCACTCTTCAATCTCCTTCTTAATAGGGCTCTAATGTTCCGACATTAGACATCCCTTCAGCATATCCTGGTCCTGGCAACAAAACCATTTGTTGGCTTATTGGGGCCTGACCCAGGTTCAAAAAGGTTTAGCCAAACAAATCCCACACTACCGGCCCTTTCGGCAACAGTCTGCAGAGCGCGGACTGAAGTCTCACCCAAGGTAGTATGGGAGGGTGCTGGAACCAGTTTTTTGCACCCTAGGGATGTCTTAATGAGGTCTGGAAAGGCCGTGAACCAATCCTGCGAGCTCACGCTGCTTTGCGCGGCTGTCTAGCCTTTGCGTAGCTATGTGAGGCAGCACTTTCGATATTCCTTACCCTTAGTGTGTTATTATTATAGATCTGACTTAATTCGATGGTCTTTAATCAAACATTCAATATTTATAACCAGTGCATGCAAACATATACCTTAAAGATATGCATAAAACCAAAACATAAGAAAGAATACATAGATCTACTACCAGATGCACAATATTTCAGAAACACTTATCTTTTACTAATCTTCCATTCTAGTACAATCCAGTTCCACCTTGCGCACTCAGATGCAGGGGTCCATGGACATAATTTTGGACTCTACCAGGCCTCTACGCACAACTGCGAAGCCTAATCTAACTACTACCAATGATGACTTAGACTCAAAGAAACTTCCGCATTCATAAGCCCATAACACTTAAGATCAGACTAAATCTACCTTCTACACTTAGAGCCTTGCTCTATTTATACATTCCCATGGTCTGTGGACCATGGGTAGGCTAACCCACTCTATATTAATTTACCATATTTTTGGCAGACAACCCTTTGACTTGAATCATTACACTTCACGCTCCGTGCACATCGTGGAACCTTTACAATACCATTACAACAAATTGTGGGCTCTAAGCCCCAAAATTGTTACGCGGGGGATCGGCTGCCCAACAATAACCTCAGTAGATGAGTAGTCTCTATCACTATTCCCTGATCAAGATTATTGTGCTTCATCATCTCAGTCTCCTCAACATATCTTGGGAGACATTTATTTCTCATGATATCTTCAGGGCTCCACAAATTCCTCCACTAGTGTCTCAAGAAGAAGGGGGACCTTATAGCAGTGCTTAGGTGAAAATAGATGAGAAAGCCTAGGATACTAGAACTACCGAGGTGCTTGTTTACATGACATATCAGAGGGGCACAAGGAGATTATTTGCAGCCAATAGGCAAGTGTTTTCTCGATGGGATGTGGAAGGGACCTTGCCTTCTTCATCAGCCCATAGGTAAATGCTAGCTCCATAGGATGTGGAAGGGGCTTTGCCTTCTTCATCGACACAACAAGTACAGGTGTAACAACTACACAAAGGGAAGGAAAATATGGTGGAGGAGAGTCTTGATGATGAGGAGGAAAGGGACTTTGACTTGATCGAGCATGATTAGCCGGAGTAGCATTATACTCATCATGGAGTGGAAACCATTGACTTAGAGGCTCAATATGAAGAAACCATAAAAGACATCATCATAAAAGAAAAAGAGGCTCAAGTACAAGCTATGATGGATAATTTGGAGAGAGCCAAGTATTTCATCACATATTTGGAACAAGAAAACAAGCAATTGATTGACAAACAAGTCCTCATGGAGCTGGAAATGCTCAAGGTAAAATGACAAAGTGACAAAGAGGCACAAGTCACTCTGACTCCTATTGAGAAAGAGATTGAAGATTATAGAGAGACTTGGCTTGAGAGATTCAACTTGCACCTTGAGAAGCTACTACAGAAGGCCAATAGAGACAATCAGATGATTAGACACATGACCTATCATTACAGGACCCGAAACAAGATTTGCAAAATGAAGGTCAAGAAGTTGAAAGCTAGGCTAAGGCAGGATTTGAAAGGAAAAAAGGAGGAGGATAGGCTTAGGATGCTTGTTGAAGCTTCCTTGGCTCATCAGGACACTTGATGATGCTGCTTCTCACCAATTTTGGGCAAGTTTAGAATAAATTTTGTCACTTGCAAATTTTGAAATTCTACACACTGGAAAACTGCCTAAACGCACAGCGCCACCGGTGATGCACTTTTCCTAGGGGAACCCAATGAAGAAATGGTTTGCATTTTTGGATTCAGAGTGATGAGGACATGCACCCTAGAGATTTTCAAAGTTTTTGGGGAAAAAATGGTCCACTAAAAGGTCAACAAACACCCTAAAAATAACCTTTCTGCCACTTTTTGGACACACATAACTAGTCTTGGGCGAATCATGTTTTGAGGGGTCAAATGAGCTTCAAATGCACAAATTCTAGGTGTTTTGGAAAGTAGACTTGAAAAAATTTCCAATGAGCTATTGTGATCTCAATTGGGATGCCGAGAAGGCCTCCAAAAGGGACCTGAAAGTGGCACTGTGCGTAGGACAGATTTTGCTCAGGATGGTAATTTTTCTAGTTTTTTATTGCGTTCTTGGATTCTCTCTCATGGAGGTTGTTTCACCTTTGTAAATGATGACTTGGCATGTAACTATGATATATAAATAGCAATATAGGGTATATTCATTGCTTTAGAAGTCAGTTTGAGCTCAAATGAGTCAGTTTTTCACTTTTAGAGGTAAGTTGTTGAGATGCTTATATTCCTGTTTATTGTTCATTATTAGTTAGATTAGGTCCTCATCTTAGGGATTCGACCCCTGAGGATGGGAGGAGGTTTAATTCATGTATATATATTCTTCCTTTTTCTCATTCTAAAGGTTTGAACTCATCTAGATGCTCAGACCTTAATTGTACACCTTTTGTAGCAATTTAGCAGGAGATTAATCAGAATTGCAACTATTTTTATGGGATCCATGTGGTATGGAGTTTTAGTACAATTTATTCTTCTGTGATCGTATGTAATGTGTCTTATGTATTCCGTTAATCATTTCATTGCTTCTAGTTGAATGTTATAAAGTTGATAGGCAAAATTCATTACATTAGTGCTCTTCCTTGGGAAACCATTCACCATTTCATGTTTTCTGCAGTCTAGGAAGGATCCATGGTTTTCACATGCTCTTCTTAGCTTCTCACCAGTCTTAAAAATCTCACCCCATTAAGCCCTTGAGTGCTAAGGCCTATGCCTACCTTGCCCCATTGCAAACCTTGCAATTCTAACCAAATTCCCTAGCCTTAAACTATCTAGCTCCTCTTGATTCGGCAAAACCCCTTCAAAATCCAATCAAAACTTCGTGCTACGATACCTAGCCTAATATCCTTTACTTGATCTAGTCATCTTGGCTGAGATCCTTATGGAGAGAGCCCTCTCTCGGTCTAGTAGGGCTAGCTACTTGGCTAAGCGTGGTTTGTGGTTACCTTGGCATTGTGTTCCTTCAGCCTGAGGCTCAATCCAAGTGATAACAAGAAGGATGAATCATGATGCATGTGTCTGGATTATAGGGAGATCAACAAGCTCACTATTAAAGATAATTTTCCCATTCCCGTCATTGATGTATTACTGGACGAATTGCATGTATCAATTTACTTCACCAAGTCGGATCTTCATTCAAGATATCATTAAATCAGAATGAAGGCTAAAGACATTCCAAAAATAGCATTTAGAACTCATGAGGGTCATTATGAATTTTTTTTCATGCCTTTTGGCCTTACCATTGCACCTTCACATTTCAAGGTTTGATGAATTCCATTTTCAAACCCTTCCTTAGAAAATATGTGTTAGTATTTTTTGATGATATACTAATCTACAGCAAGTGTTGAAAGGATCATGTTGAACATGTTGATAGGGTGCTCAAACTATTGGAGGAGAAACAATTATATGCAAAAAGCTCCAAATGTTTCTTTGGAGTACAAGAGGTGGAATATCTGGGTCATATTGTATCTCATGAAGGTGTTAAGGTAGACCCTAGCAAAATTAAATCCATTAAGGAATGGAAAATCCCCACATCCATAAAGCATCTACAAGGATTTCTCGGGTTGACATGGTATTATCCCAAGTTTGTCAAGAATTATGGGAAATAGCAGCACCTCTAACAACATTATTGAAGAAATATGCATTTTCATGGACTCTAGAAGCAACAAAGGCCTTCGAACATCTTAAATAAGCAATGTGCCAAGCACTAGTCTTAGCTACTGTTGGACAACTTAATTGCTTAAATTGCTTTCATTAAATTATCAACCAAGGAAATTCGTAAGCTTGTGATGCTACCAGTAAAATATATGCAGGAGTAGGCAACTAACTCTATGTCTAACTAAATGATTTATGGTTCAATATAATATGCAAGGCACGAGGCTCCTTATTGAGGAGGTCCTAGTTGTCCTTCCTTAGAATATTATAGATTAAAAAGAAATCATTGATTACATAAAACTAGAAACTTGAAATAAAGACAAGAGATGATTTTAATTGTTGTTTAGATTCAAATAGAGAGAGAGACTAACTTAGTCCCTTGGTTGTCCCCTCATATATTGATCCAAACTAAACTAAGATTCATTCATAAGCATAAGAAATGAAATAACTTGAAACGTAAAAGTAAAAGAACGAATTTCAACTATCATGCAAATCAAATAGAGGAAGAGCCTAGCTTAGACCCTTGGTTGTTCCCTCATATGCTGATAAGATTTTAATTTAAAACTCATTCATCAATCACAAACAAATCCTCAAACATCTAAGAAATGAAATAAGATATATTATGAAATAAAAGGTTCCTTTGATCCTTTTAGAGTGAGATCAATTATCCTAAGAACAAAGTGACAAATTATTCCATATTCTATATTAATAAAATATATATCTAAAACTATAGAATGGAAATTTATGTAAAATGAAGCTTTATTCTATTCCATCATAAGTTGGATACATGCTCCAAGAGTCCTCCCTTTGGAATGGAGGAGGTACTCCTATTTATTCAATGGGATGAGTAACAAACTCATAATGATCATCCACTAATCTCTCAACCATCTAGACACATAACCCCCTTTTGTCCTTGATCTTCTCCATGAGATCATAATCTTCTCCATGAGGTTTATCTCTTCAAATTCGAATTTGATCCTTCAAGGCCACATAAAGGTGTGTTGAAAGCTTCTTTGGCACCTACACATGTCACAAAAACAACCCACTTTCCATATATAAAGTAAAATATATTATTTTCTAATATTTAATCAAGAATTTCTCTTAAAAATGCTTAAAAATAAATACTATTTGGAAAATATAAATGAGACCCATTAATGGTGAATAATAGGGAAAAATAAGTGACATGGTGGTGAATAATGGGTGATATAATGGAAGCATAGGTGAAAAATTTATGGTAATGAGTGACATTTTGAAACCCCAACATACTCCCCAACTGAAGCTCTTGCATGTCCTCATGCAAGCTCCTACAATGACTTATTTGATTTATTTTTTAGATGAGCTTCATTTTACAAGATGTTTGGGTCTTGTGTAACAAACATCTTTCAATCATGGATTTCCTTTTAACTTTGCACATCTTTGGATAACTTTTTATTTTTGCAAAGCATTTACATATTTTAATGATTGGTTCTTGTGTTACAATCATTATTTACTTTGTTGAGATATCTTTTTAATGATTGGTTCTTGTGTTTACAATCATTATTTACTTTGTTGAGATCAATCATTTTAAGAAGTCATTTAATATGCTCATCATTTTGTAGTATTTTTTTATTGTGGGAAGACTATGTGGGTTAAGATGTAATATAAATGAGGGAAAAAAAAAATGAAGTGTGAAATTCCCCCCTCCCCAACTGATGGTTTTTGGCAATTTTTAATGAGAAAGGGAATAGTGAAATAGTAGAATATTTTCCAAATACCATCTTTTTAGCATCTAAAAAGAATTTCAAGATTAAATGTTAGAAAACATCATACCTTACTTACCTACAAAAGTGGATGAATCATGCATGTTCAGCTGCTACAATTCTGATCTGAAGCTTCTTATGCAAGTTGTGGATGAAAGATGGATTTGTATTGTTGTATCTACTACTGGATAGGCTGATGAATCTAATGAGTCTGCTGAATATTGCTCAAAATCTATAAGGCTTGGAAGGTATACAAAATATATAAGTTACATTTTCCTCCCCCAAACCTTATTTATTGACTTGTCCCCAAGTCATGACAAACTGAAAAACAAGGAAAGGAAATCTGCTTCATCTGCTACAAAATATGGGTCTTCAAGTCTTCAACGCTCGATGGCACAAATCTTACTATGTTAATAAATGTGTCGGTGTCAAACATAGCAAGAAGTTGTTGACTTAGTGGTCATTCATGAATGCCCCTAGCCAACACAAGAGCTCCCACCATTGATTCCAATGGGAGTCAGGATGCCTAACACATCTTTGTAGGCACGAATAAATTTGTCATGGTAGAGTCACCTACAAGATCTATCGAACAAGGGATATTAATGTACTCCAATTATTCATTGGCAAGAGTACTTGCCATTAAGGCATGTAAGCCTCTAGGTGTTGTTTTACAAAGATAATTAGACTCTAAGACTTTGACTCAATGATATCCATAGAAGGAGGGATTTATGGGCAGAAATGAAGGAGAATGGTAGTGACAAGGAAAATGACAATAAGTGAGCTTTTTGTAAGTGAGCTTCTTATTTTATTTTGTGGGTTAGGGGTGAATGAACAGAAGTAGATTTGACTACATGATTGAAACTTGCTGGGAAAAATGGATTTTGGCTTGCATTGAGGACTCATTGGGATTTACAAAGGGAATAAAAGACTGGTTGTAATGAATATGGACTTATTCACATGATTCCTCATATAATTGATCTATTGGAAGTCCAACTGTCGACAAATTAGACTCCTTGAATGATCATCCGATTAACGTAAACCTGCAAAAATTTGGCATTCACAAAACATAAATATATCCAAGCAAAAGTGATCAATTTCTACTTAGTTTTTTATGCAAAAATTAAACACCAATGAAATAGATTTAAATAAAATCAAATGTATAAGTTAGCCCAATTCTATGATTTTTTTTTTTACAAATCCATTTTAAAATATTAATTCCCTTCTTAGTTTGTAGGTTTCTGTGGAGTGGTTTTTTGAGAAACTGAATTAATCCACAGTGTTCTTCATTATTATTTGTCGACGTTTTGAGTCTAGACCAAGACTCATCATCAGGACTTGATATACATAGAAGAGAAAAGCGAGAGATAAATAAGGTAAAGGAGGGTTGTTGAGTATAAGCCGACCTTCTTTCTATA
>APFE030035987.1:6645-38034 GCA_000404065.3 Pinus taeda
TAACTAAGGAGGTCCAGATTGTCCTTCTTCACAATCCTACTATATCACAATCACCATTGCTTCAAACCAGAAATGCAGCAATAACTTCAAATAAGAAATGGAGAATGAAATTCAGTTTTAGTTCAAGATAAAATAGAAGAGAAATTTAACTTAAATTCCTTTGTGTCCCTTCATATGTAGATAAGAATTAAACCAATATTCATTTAGCAATCATCACACATCTAAATACATTTGAAACAAAAACTAGTATATGAAAACTATGAAAATTGAACCAAGAAGTGTACTTAGCTTGGTGTGGGGGCCCTCCACCCTTGCCTTGCACACTTGAAGAAATCTCAGCTACAACAACTTTAGTAAATCAACCAAGCATGAACAACAAATTGGAATGAAACAAGTTCTTCAAATTAGCTCCCAACTCCAATTATACAAAAGTTACATATAAATTCCCTTACAAAAGCCATCAAAGTCTTGGCTTTAAATAGAGTTTTTATGAAACAAACTCATCTATATTATCTCTAACACTCATATCTACTCATATCCACCTATCTAAGTCGAATTCATCCAATTCATCCCAAGAAATATGGTCAATCCCATAAAATCTCAAAACTTCCCTATTTCCTAGGGATTTTCTGGTGACTAGTCATGTTTGACCAGCCTTGACCGGGCCTAATAAAGCTTGTTCTGGCCGAACCAAGTGGAGTTAGCTTAGTCCTAGTTCCCAAGCTATCCATATATGCATCAAACTCGAGCCCAAGTGTCCTGCAAACATGTCATCCACATAGCTATTACGGGAATTTCTGATTCAGTCCAAAATTGCACTTGAAACTCAATTTTCATAAACTTCTAGAAATTGCAAAATTAAAATTAAACACCTGAATATGCATAAAATACATCAAAATGAGATGGATGTGATGGAAAATGGATGGAAAATATAAGGATTAAGTAGGTTTCCCTAAGCAAAAATAGACCAAAACTGAGGGCCAACATCTCCCCCTTGCTAATCTTCAAGCATGTCCTCATGCTTGCTTCTGCCTTTTGACCTTTTACTTCTCTATGCTGACTGATCTGTTGATGTACCTATGGCTCTATCCCATTGAAGATGAAGCTACTTGTAAAAAGGATATCTATGCTCTCATGTACTTCTTCTCTTTTCTTGTGGATGACATTCCTTACCAATATATCATTCTGGATGAGCAGCTTCGGACGACAAATAAAACTTGAATTTTGCAATACATTCCGACACAGGATTCATGTCCCTCTCAAATCAACAATTTTACTCAAAGCATCCAATATCCAGTTGCCCTTACATTTCATTAAAAGAAGCAAATTTTTTTTATGTCTAGGCATTCATTTTCAATTTAGCCACTCGTTTACCCATGCAATTTGCAAAATAGGGGTCAAAAGAACCATAAAAATATCTCAAATAGAAATGAATTTGAGAAAATTGTTCGTATAGAGTCTAATCAGGCTCGTTATGAAGAAAACCCATGTTTTTGTTTTTTAAAGTTCATTTTCATTTGCCCAGAAAAAGCAATGAAAAATAGTAGCTTCTCAAAATTGAAATGCATTCCTGAGATTGAATGATCATTCAATTTGCAATTAGTTTTTTTCTCTTCAAATTTTTTCTCCAGTATCCTGCTTACCTCTTTTCTAATGCCCTTGACAAAGAGATGAGACCAATCCTCCAAAAATGTGAAGTTACTGCTTCCACAAACACAATGCTTTGACATAAAAAGATTATAAAAACATAATAAACATGTTTTTATTAATCTATTTCTTATATTCTATCCTCTGTTTCATCAATTTAAAAAAAAAAATCCTTTGTCTCTGTCTTTGCAGCATCTCTGCTCTTTTCATGCAAAAAAAATAACCATCTTTATTCACACTTCTGTAAGAAATAAATTGAACTCTCTTTTGGAAAAGAAATATACAAAAACGAAATCATATTATAATTCCTCCTTTCGATTTTCGCTTTTTTTAAGATTGTTGAATTGAAGCCATTGTATGTGCACTCGTACCTTATATTCAACGAATTGCTTTTCCCATTATGAACCCTGTACACTGTTTTCATTGATCATTTCCATTTTGAAATCAAACTAAAATTCCTGTCATACTGTTTGATAAATTGTAGTTGTAAACTTGGTTGCCATACGTTTTACAAAACTACACAAAGCTCCTTATTTCATGCAATCGAAATATATGAACGGACTCTGTTTTGAATTCCCGTGGAAGATTTCTCATGCACCACTGAGTTCATTTCGTTTTGTTTTTAATCTCCAGCTATGTCACCGTTTATTGATTGTGCAATTAAGCCCACTGTGTGTAAAAAGAAATTCCTTCATGCAACTGAAACTCGGTTTTTTTAAAGACCCAATCAAAACTTCAACAAAACATTTAAAAAAACAGAGCATTTGGCATGCAAAATGTGGTTGAAATGCCACATTGTTCGCATAGGTGTACTTTACTGATTATTTTGCATGATTTATGTGCTTTACTCAACTCCTTAATCTATGCAATTACACCTATGAACAGATCTACTTCCTATCGCATGGTTGTTTGCTTTATTAACACACTGCTGTTCATCTAACCCTCACATTTATTATCTCTGGAATCATGGTGTAGTTTACCTGACTAATGGCGAGTTTTGAGGATTGTTTAATGGCGCTCCAAATCCCGGCGATCTTTAAAAAAAAATCCCCAGATTTCCTCATGAACCTCTGTTGCATTTATTGAACATCCGATCTTACCTTATTCGCCTGCGCAATCTATGGGATTTAACTTGACGTTAAAACTTATGTATAACTGCCTTATTTTTATGCCTTAGCTTTGCATTTCTCTTTGCGTTTTTTATGGTTCCAGCTGAGTTGCATTTTAATTATGGAAAATAACATTACAGAGTTTGTTTAAATGTTGTTTGACCCTTTTTTTTTACCTTCCAAGTCATTTTCTGTTTTGCGTACCTGTAGCTGTAGCTCATTCTCTGTTCTGAGTCATTCATGGTTGCATCCTTCCTGTGGCCACGTTGCATAATAGCCGAGAGAGTGTGTTTTGCGCAGCTGTAGCTCGGGCTTTGGACCAAAACGTTTTTTACTCAAGCTCAAAGCTTATACACTAATTTATTTTTCAATGCTTCATTGTTTTCTCTGAGCCTTCAAAATGGTTGTGATGGGAACTCACGGTTCTGAGCATCCATAATGGCAGAGCTCTTTACTATTAATATGCACATGGTTTATTTTTGCTTGCGTTTTTACAATTGACTGTAGCTGTACAGGGTTTTTTTTTTTTTACCAAAACGTTTTACCATTTACTGGTTGTCTGGTTGTACTTTGACTGGAATGCAACGTGGTTTTTTCCACTATGTTTTTTTAAAACGTTTTGACCCATTGACTATAGCTGTAGCTCTACATAATTCTCTACAATGCACAACAGCTTTACGTTTTGCTTCAGCTCAGAATAATATTTTTCATGGCCATGAATGTTTTACCACAGCTCCAACGTTGTTCTACAGCTCATGGGGTTTCAAAATAATTGAACTTGAACTCACTTATATCTATCAGAATAGTTGGAATATCGCCCTGTCATCAAAATCCAATCAAGGGCCTTTGTTGATCAATATACATGCTTCGTATCTCTGTGGGCATCTCAATAGCATTTGAAGAGGCTGGCTCGGCCATTTCTCAGTTGCGAAATGTTGTGGGGTGGCTAGGTATGTTTCCCTTTCTGCTGTGTGTCACCCAACGATTATTATTTGGTAGATGTATGGCCTTCCGACCTTATGGTGCTGTCGTAGTGGCTTTCGGCCTTCACACACTCCGTTCTGTTACCTTTGGATCCTTACACTTACAGTCTTGTTTCAACTGTCAACTTCGTGCAGCAGGATATGACCCGTTAGCCACTTTGGTTATGCACAAAACTATTGTGTTTAATACATTTCATTGATGTATTTCCTTAAAAAAAACAAAAAAATGTGCATGTTTGATGATAATAACCTTACCCTTTTGCATATTATCATATACTTGCCATCATATAACTTTACACCATGCATATATAAATAATTTCATTTCTTCTCATGCGCTTATGATAAGGTTAATTATTTCGATTTGCACTTATTCCATATGAATTGCAATGTATTTCCTTAATTTTAAAATGACCATTTTTAGGTCATTTTTAAAATTGTTTCCATAGGGCTAATGCTTGCTTTGTTTGTGCAAGTTCAACCTATTAAATTCTCACTTTGATCCTTTTTTCTTAGAGGAAAAATACTTAGGGTTAGGGTTTTGAAATGAATATAGAAAATAAATATAGGTAATTAGAGAATGATATTTAGGGTTATGAAATGTTAGGGTTACGGAATGAATGTAAGATGTACATATGTACATTGGATTAGGTATAGGGTAAATGTAGTAGGATGGACATAGGCTAAAAATGTGATGAATATAAAATATGCATTCAAGTATTAACTCAATTTTAACAAAGTCTAGAAATTTCTACAAAAATGTAAATCTGCAAGAGCAAAATTTTGTACTTACTATTCTTGTACTTCCCTGTAGTATTGGATGAATGTTGTTGTTCTTTAACAATATTGGATGAAGTTGTCTTGATCAAATATCGTAGAGAGATAGAGCTTATTTATGATGTTTGTTTTAGCATCCTTCATTGATTCTGGTCCATTGATTGTTGATGTTGATCAGGTCCCTTTGCAATTGATTCATGATAACTCAGGTCCCCTCTGTCATGTACATTTTGATGCAATATATACATGTTTTTGCTAACATTTCAGGTCCCTCTGCAATTGATTTCAAACATATTTCAGGTCCCAACTGCCAACAATACAAGTTCCGTCGTCAATTCAGCAACACAACTAAGTTTTTTTTGCGAATCTTCCCCCCTTGCTAATGGGAAGACTTGTCCTCAAGTCTTGTTTATTCTGGAGGATGATTTCTGCAAACTCAAACTGAAGAAATGGTAAAACAAAATAGATAATTCATATTGGCCAAGCAAGTTGGTTTTCCAATATGAATTCGAGTTTGTATTGTGTCACTTTCGTGGATTTTCACAACCAAACTCCTTTATTATTTTTGACCTTTTTCTTTTTTTTTTTTTCTTTTCTGGATGGAGGTGGGGTGTAATGGAGTAGGGAAGTATGAAATGTTTATGAAAATAGGTTATATTGAAGTCATGATGTAGTAGTAAATCTGGACTTCAACATGCATGGTCGTGGAGCTTAACATACAGTATGGGTGATGGATCAAATCATGAACAATATGAATTCAATATGAAAGGCTTCTTTGGAGATTGATGTAACTTGACATGGTACTGAACTTGACTGCTTCTTCTGATGATTATCTTCATGTCTTTTTGCCTTGATCTCGATCATGTTGTAGGGTTTGTTGGTGTTGTTGGTCAACATCTAAGAGCAAGCTTCAAGAGTTTGAGTTCCATTGAATGAACTCAACATCAAGTAAATTTTCACTTTGCTTTGACTTGAACATTTGTATTCATATTCTAGAATATGAATTTGACTTTCAAAATTACTTCATCCATGGAGTTCACTTCTTCATTCTTCCTATGACCCGCAAAAACACAGCACTTGCCTGCAATACAACATTAGATGATGGAGGAAGAGAGGTGTACAGTCTCTCTTCTTCCAATAAACATGTAAGTAATTACAAGCATTGCTTAGAAAACAAGTCCTACTATGATAGACAAACATAATGCATTTATTTACCCCTTTTGAGGAATGGTGGCCAGCCTAGATCTCCTAGTGGTATTTTGTTTACAAAATATTTGTTTGATATCCTTTTAGAGTGATTCCAAAGCAAAGTTGAAGTGAATTCATACAGCTACCTCCAACATAAACAGGTTTTCAAAATGGTTTAAAATGATATGGTAAAAATTATAAGGAGTGCCATGTGTGATAGAGCTTCTTGTTAATTTTTAACTAGACCAACAGTCACTATTTGAAGCCTAACTTCTTCGATAAAGATCAGATCAATGTGATTCCACTTGGAGATTAAAGTAGATTCATTTTTTTATTTCCAGTAGAAACATATTTTAAAAATTCTTAGGCTTGCTATCACAAAATTGGTGATGAACAGACCTAGGAGGCAGAGTTTTACTATACTGTTTTGAAGACATGCAGTCACTAAATGTGGCATAACTTTTTCATTTCACCTCCAAATGGGATGATTAAAATTGTGTCTTAAACTAGACTTGAATATATATCTCCCATATAAACAGGTTTTGAAATGAATATGATTTGGTATTTCAAATATGCCAATGAACAGTCAAGACCTAGAATTGTCACCTTGCATATTTTTCGACAAGCAGTTAGTATTTCAAGAATAACTTTTTCATATGATACCTGATTGAAGTGATTCAAATTGATTTGGAAACTAGATTCCAAGAGATATCTTCCCTATCAATTTCAGATAAAAATGTTTCCATTAGTCACTTCAAATATAGGTTGTACTAACTCTGTCCTCAACATGTCACTTGAGACCTAGTTTTGATTTTGATCACATTTTTATTTGTGATATAAATTGAGAACTTCAAAATGGATTTCAAAACTAGATTTCAAGAGATACGTAAAAAAAAAAACATGATTTCAAAATGATCCTATATGGTTACCCAAAATAGGCTTGTTCTTACTGCATTTTGCCATGTAGTCCTTTCAAATGAATATTGAACAATGGTTTGAAGAAATAGTTTGAGACAAATTTATTATGGAAGTCTTATTGTGAATTCATTCTACTTGTTTATTTAATCTATTCTATCCTATTCTATTTTAGAAAAATAATTCATTCTCTCAAGTATAAGAGAATTTCCAGTGCATCCATTTTCGTAACAAGATCATAAGTAAACTCATATCCAAATTTGAAAAATATACTTCAATGAAATTTTGGACATGACAATTTATTTGATCATAAAGACTTGATGAGAAAGAATGTTGAAAAATGGAGTAGTGTTGTAACCTATTCTTTAACATCATCTTGTAGATCTTGTTGTTGAAAATGGATTTTGTAGTTATTTTTTATGTTTTTGTTGGGGGGTTTTGTTTTGGAAACCTAATTTTAGGATCTCTATTTCTAGGCATAAAGAAACATAACTAAGAGAAATGTATCTTAACTAAATTTTTAGTGTTTTTGTTTATCTTCTATTTGACTATGTTGATAATTACCTCCCCGGCAACGGTGCCAAAATGTTGGGCTAAATTATTGACTAAATTAACACAAGCATTTAATTATCAATCTGGGTTTGTAAAACTTGGAGGCAAATCCATTGTATATGGACATCAGATATAATCAAGTTTAGAAGATAAAATTTGAAAATTTAAGGAAGTACATATTACAAATATAAACCTATTTTAACAATTTCTACTTCATTTATGTAATATATGAGGGAAGAGGCTCCTAACTTAGGAGAACCAAGTTGTCCTTCCCTACAATACTAATTTCATGAAGATAAATCTAAGAGCACTAATTAACAATGGTTTATGATGCAGAAGATGTAAAAGAAGAGGCTCCTAACTAAGGAGGTCCAGATTTTCCTTCTTCACAATCCTACCATATCACAATCACCATTGCTTCAAACCAGAAATGCAGCAATAACTTCAAATAAGAAATGGAGAATGAAATTCAGTTTTAGTTCAAGATCAAATAGAAGGAGAATTTAACTTAAATTCTTGTGTGTCCCTTCATATGTAGATTAGAATTAAACCAATATTCATTCAGCAATCATCACACATCTAAATACAATTGAAATAAGAACTAATCTATGAAAACTATGAAAATTGAACGAAGTGTACTTAGCTTGGTGTGGGGGCCCTCCACCCTTGCCTTGCACACTTGAATAAATCTCAGCTACAGCAACTTCAATAAATCAACCAAGCATGAACAACAAATTGGAATGAAACAAGTTCTTCAAATTAGCTCCCAGCTCCAATTATACAAAAGTTACATACAAATTCCATTACAAAAACCATCAAAGTATTGGCTTTAAATAGAGGTTTTATGAAACAAACTGATCTATAATCTTTCTAACAATCATATCTACTCATATCCACCTATCTAAGTCGAACTCATCCAATTCATCCCAAGAAATATGGTCAATCCCATAAAATCTCTAAACTGCCCTATTTCCTAGGGATTTTCTGGTGACTAGTCATGTTTGACCAGCCTTGACCGGGTCTAATAAAGCTTGTTCTGGCCTAACCAAGTGGAGTTATCTTAGTCCTAGTTCCCAAGCTATCCATCCATGCATCAAACTCGAGCCCAAGTGTCCTGCAAACATGTCATCCACATAGCTATTACGGGAATTTCTGATTCAATCCAAAATTGCACTTGAAACTCAATTTTCATAAAAACTTCTAGAAGTTGCAAAATTAAAATTAAACACCTGAATATGCATAAAATACATCAAAATGAGATGGATGTGATGGAAAATGGATGGAAAATATAAGGATTAAGTAGGTTTCCCTAAGCAAAAATAGACCAAAACTGAGGGCCAACACGGAGACTAGGCACGAAGTAGCTATGTCGAAGATATTTGATGCCACTATAGGCAGAGAGCGAAGAAACGTAGTATACCTAGTCTAGATCCTGCTACAAAGCTACTTGGAGTTAGTTAATGATCCTCATGCATTGGAAAAGTATAGAAGATTGGTATAACAATGCAACGGAACAATAGAGGAGACTATTGTGCGAACTTCATCCAGGGTCGTAAATCAAGTTGCTCGCAGAAAGTGGACTAGCAAAGAATTTCAGTTCAGTGCACAGATCAGTGAGTACGAGATGGATAATATTATTCTGGATATGGGATCGAATGTAAATATCATACCAAAAATGATCCGGATTTAAATAGGAACGCAACAAATTACAGAGATAACCATAAACATAAAGATGCAACGGAAATAATACTTCATTTCATTAATGCAAAATACTGAAATATGCTTACAAATAGCAATGGAAATAAACCAGCTAGGGTGATGGTAGTTTATCTCTGAGAAGAGATGTGGCGGCTACATGCATCTGAACTATGTTACAATGAGGCTCGAGGGCCTATTTATTATTGAGAAACAATGGAAAACCCTTAACATCCCAAAACCTAACCCTAGAAGATGAAACGCCAAATTGTGGGTGTCGTTTTGGGTAAGTTGGTACATCAACTTCCCAGGGTCATAACTTTGGCACCCGATCTTCGTTTGACCCATGTTGATCCCATATTTCCCAAAAAAACGTTGTTTAGGGCCTCAAAATGGCTCCGGAAGTTCAGGACCCAAAAAACTGCTAAAAATAGTAAATTGTGCTACAATTACGGAAACTGAAAAACTGAAAGAGACAGTTGTGTGGGTCCAAGTGTTATAGGTGGGTGGCCACCAACATCCACCTGGATTATTTCTCCCCCCTTAAGAAGCAATGTTCCCCATTGTGTTGAGTTCCTCCATTTGCTGAACTTGGTCCTTGGTGAGCTGTTATGCAATCTCGGATGTGTCCAGTAAGGGTGGGAAGCATGGTCGAGGGTGGTACACATTGAACACTTGGTGCAGGCGAAGGAATGGAGGAATGTTGTGCTCCAAAGCATTATTTCCCACAACCTTGGTAATGGTGTAAGGACCATGTCGGCATGGTCGGAGCTTCTGATGGGCTTTTGTAAGGCATTCTTTCTGTATATGCAACCAGAGTTTGTTGCCCACCTGAAGCTTGTGTGGTACCCCTATGGCTGAGGAGTTGTTCCTGTGTTCTTTCGTGACGGTATCCCTCTATTGCTACTGTTGCGTGAGGAACCCTTTGTAAGGGTCATGGATGTGGTGACGATCTTCCCCTTACTTTGGGAGTGAACCAAACAGAAAATGAATTTCCTAGTCTGGGAGATGAGCTTGTTGCCTTTCTTGGCAGTGATCAAAGAGGTGGCGATAGGTGGGGCTACCTCCGGTATCCCGTATAATGAATTACACAAAGAAATAATGACAGCGCGAGGCCTTGACTCATACACAACATGTCTCCTCCATAAGTATTGTTGGCCTAATAGTACATCACAAACATCCATAGGTGTAACATCACACAATACCTCGTCTGTGAAGGGTTTGATGCTGTAAGGAAGGCGGCACCGCTGGCAAACTCGGAGATCTCGTCCTTGGTGAAGCCACCTGATACTGTATGGTTGCGAGTGTGGTGTAGTCGGTAGACCCAACCGCTTCATGACCTCTGCTGAAATGAGGTCCTTTTGGCTCCCACTGTCAACAATGAATTGCAGCAGCAAACCCTTCACCCACATCTGTGAGTGGAAAAGACGCTCCCCCTCCTCTGGATCTTCAGGCTCATTCTTCTGGATCTTGGTGGTGGCAACAGTGGCACTAGGCTCCGCATCAATGATCTACTTCCCTTTGACATTCCCCTTGTCGGGTTCTGACTCAGGGTCAGAACACGCATCTCATTCTAAAGCCTTCAACTCAGCCACTAGCAACTGCTTCGTCCGACACTCACTTGTGTTGTGAGTGGGGCTCTTGTGGAACTCACACCACTTTCATGTGTCCTTCTTCGACTTCATGGTGTTGTTCTTTTCTTGCGGCTTCGACAAGTTTTCTTGGGTCACCCCCCCTTGGCTTTGTCCTTTGGTCTTCGAATTCGCAGATCCAAAGTCTCGCTTCTTCTATTTAAACTTATGCTTGATTTTGACAACATATCGGTACATCGTGTCGAGCGAGGAGATGTTCAGGAACTCCATCTCTTCCTTGATGTACCTATGTAGGCAGTCGCGGTATTTGAGTACCAAATGTAGCTTAGAATCCTTGACACCCAACTGTGTGTGACGGGTATGAAAAATGTTTGTGAACTCTGGCACATCTTGGTCCCTTCCCTGCCACAGCGTGGTCCACTTTATGTATTTGTCCTCATAGCTTTTGACAGAGTAGTACTGCTCCTTGATGGAATCCTGGAATGAATCCCAAGTGGGTGCGGCTGAAAATAGTGAGCCCGTATTTTCATCCTTCTGCTCGCAGTAGTTTTCCCACCAATCCTTGACGTGGGGGGTTGCTTTGAGAAGAGCGAAAATAATCTTTTCCCGAATTGAAAAATCATGAACAGAAAAATAACCCTCTAGCAGATTTAACCATTTATCTACGGCCTCTCTGTCTATCTGACCCTCGAAGATGGGGATTTCAAAATTAACTTGTACCTTAAAGGGTGTGGTGTTTCCAGAGTAGTTGTTGGAAGCCAATGCGTCGCCTCTAGGTAGCCGCTGAAGGATCTGGGCAAAGTTGTCCATCATTGCATTCTTTTGTCGCTCGAGGGCTTCTTCGAGCAAGATTTTGATAGGATCTCCTACCCCCTCCTATTTCTTTTCATCCACCATGGGAGGACGTCAGGATTTGTGAAGTTGGTCTTGCAAAGGTTCAACCAGTTCAAGCCCTAACTCCTTATATCCTGACCTCATTGGGGACATGCAAAGAAAAACAGAGAAAAAAGTAAACTGCTCTGATACCACTGATCTGAATTTAAATAGGAACGCAACAAATTATAGAGATAACCATAAGCACAAAGATGCAGTGGAAATAATATTTCATTTCATTAATGAAAAATACTGAAATATACTTACAAACAGCAATGGAAATAAACCAGCTAGGGTGATGGTAGCTTATCTCTGAGAAGAGATGTGGCAGCTACATGCCTCTGAACTGTGTTACAATGAGGCTCGAAAGCCTATTTATTATTGAGAATTAATGGAAAACCCTTAACATCCCAAAACCTAACCCTAGAAGATGAAACTCCAAATTGTGGGCCCCGTTTTGGGTAAGTTGGTACATCAACTTCCCGAGGTCGTAACTTTGGCACCCGATCTTTGTTTGACACGTACAATAGCTCGTTAGAAACATCTATCCGAGCACTACAACTTTGGGAAGAGCAACATCAGTCCATAGACCCATGTTGCTCCCACCATATTTCCCAAAAAAATGTCATTTAGGGCCTCAAAACGGCTCTGGAAATTCAGGACCCGAAAAACTGCTAAAAATAGTAAATTGTGCTACAATTACAAGAACTGAAAAACTGAAAGAGACAATTGTGGGGTTCCAAGTGGGATAGGTGGGTGGCCACCAACATCCACTTGGATCAAAAAAGTACTTGGGAAATTATGGGGAGGTCAAAGCTAACATGGTCTCCAATTCAGCTCAGATTGGTCAATCAGCATCGGATTTTTCAGATCGGGTGATTGTCAGGGGTGCATGTAGACATTGATGGGGTTTCAAGAGCAGATGATTTTGATGTCATCGAAATCATGGACGATATTGATCCCTATCCCTATCCATCTATTCTAGGGATCGATTGGGCCTTTGATAATTAGGTAATTATCAACTTGGAGAAGACAGTTTCAGAGGAGATATTCGGGTCATTACACCATTGAATCCGCAGGAAGGGGATCGTTATGTAGATCCTCTGAAGGGTGAGCTTAATCAAGAGGATATAGATAAAATTTATAATGTTACGGCCTGACAAGATGATTACGTAAACCCGAAAGTCAACAAAGTACTAAGTTGGCGTAGCATCGGATCATGTGCATCCGACTCAGAGGAGGCTTTGGAGAATTAGCAAAAATTTGTTGCATGAGGTCAGTACTAGGTGATGTGCCCGTATTACGAGAATGGTGTGTTGATTCGGGACTGAGGTGAACAATCTACCCTGTTTTGACGATTTATCTGAGGTAAATGTTTTTGTACGGGAATATGAAGAGAAGGTACCAACTTGTCAGATAATTCTTGCATTGGATGTTGCACTACGCGCTACACTAGCTAGGTTGTGGGTTGCACATAGGGAGCGAGAGGGTGGAAACAATGTAAAGAATTGTTGAAAATCAAGTTTGGACCCAACTCTGGGATCCCTAAAGAAAAATAACCAGGAATGGAGTGCCCTAGAACTCACTTGAAGCAGTGCATCGTAACCTAGATGAAGAGAGGAGTACCTCAGCAAGAGTGGGTACATCACTTTATCCATACCTTGGATGTCATTTCGGTGAATTGGTATATTGAGTTAGAGGAACCCGAGAGTGGGATGAGTTGGCACAACACTTTCGGGCAACATTCAGTTTTCAAGCAGAAGAACCAGTGCTGGAAGAGGCTCTAAAAGTGTTGTGACGGAAAATATTTGCAAAGGAAAAATCCAATTTTAACCAAGGATGGGTCGTTTTGTGATGCATCTCAGCACTCACATTGGGCACAATAATTTTTTGAATACTACAATGTGATAGAAAAGGGAGGAGATGATGAGGAGGATACTCTAAATATTCATATTTTGAAAGTGGAACGTGAGCATGCAGTGGAGGGGCCACCCTTACAATTTAAAGAATATGCACATCCGATTAATATAAGGTTAATTTTGGAACTAAGGAACGTCCCAAGTTGGCGGCCACTGGAAGCCACCGATAGTGGTATCGTTGGAGGGGTCACGAGTTCATTGTACTGAGCATTAACTATTGACAATGGTAGGGAAATCAGAGGTATTGATGAAGCCAAGATCGAAGACATGGATATCAGAAGAGTACCAATTAGCAATGCAATGACAGTAGTAGTTGATGGCTATGCCACTTTGCAGGAGGTGGACTAAAAGTTGAGATTACCAAGGAAGGGAAGAAGGGGTGAATTATCCCTATGTGCATATGTAAATTTTGTAAGTAGGTACGATTAAGGGTTATAGGGAGTGGTACTTAACCATAGATTACATAAGTATAGTTGAAGATAAGTGGCACATTGTGTTGGGGGTGATATTGAATCGAGTAAAGTAGTCATTATAAAGGATGGGTCTATAAGATAAACATTGGTGATGGCGTAAATAGGCATGAGAAGGCTCAAAGATGTTGATGATGGTTAGGATCATGTGAGGAAGACTACATCATAATGATTTACCCCTTCAGGGAAATCTTCGGGGAGAGAGAAAAAATGGCTGAATAGATTACTGAATCCCATTCAGCGGCAGGAGGAGGCCTGCAATTTCTCAATCCACCCATGGATTATTGGGACACAATGGCTATGAGGACTAAGACTAAGGTGAGGGAAGACATGAATCGACTAAGACTGACTAGGGCGAGTCAGTGGCTCGTGTGAACCATCGTATCGGAAAATATTGAAAAATTACTATGGGGAAACTTGGTGATAATTAAGGAGATTCAAATCCAAACTCCGTCATAACCAGGAGAATGTGCCAACAAATATGATGGAGAAAGCATAAGGAAAAGTTGTTATAAATTATCACCCAAGGAACAAAGGAGAGCAGTAAAGTATTCAAGGATGAAGTTAGGACCAACAAATGGATGGTGAGAGTGAGAACCCTTTGAGAGTAGAGACATAGGATTCGTTCAAGGGTGACAGGCTAAAAAGAGGGTAGATAAAGGAATGGTGAAGGAGACGACCTTGAATAGAAAGGTCGACAAGAGGATGTGCTTGTCGAAGAAGAGGTCTTGGAAAGGAGACCTCTGTGACAGAACTAGGAATCGAAGGTATAGGTCTGAAAAATTTACCGAGAGATCCATATAAAGGAGGATTCCCAACATTTGCAAGGATGGTTCACACATGAGGGAACAGACGCATTGGTAATTTTAGTTGAGTGCCATCTGACAAGAGGATGTGCAGCCTCTTGGGATAGGATGGTGTCGATGTAGTCCACACTAGAAGGACTGTAGTAGAAAGGCAGGGTTTTGTCCCAATGCATGATGGAGAAAAATGAAGAAACACGAGACAACGCCCATGTCTTAGCACATGGGCAAGGCCAAGGTGTGCGTCATGAAGAAAACAACCAACTTTAGGCCTTGTCCCATTGTGCCAAGGGAAGGATTGGGTATCGTTGCAAGGAGACAAATGTCAGGGACAAGCATAGAAAATGGCCCCGAAGCAGCAGTGGTGAGCAGGTCTCTTCGTCTAAGAGCACCACTGTGGGGAAGGGGGACATGGTTGATCCCTCTTCATATTTTTTAAGAGCACCAAGGTGTCCAATTTATATGTCTTTTCCTGTGGTAGTCGTACCGAAGGAAAGGAGACAACCTCAGTGATATTGGAAGTCTCAGATCCATGGGGATAGAAGAAGGACTAAGTGGCTCAATGACGAGCCACATTTTTGTGTTGGGGACCTATTAGGACCCCAAAAAAAATTGAAAAAAAATTGCCATAGTAAGATCGCACACCAGAAACAGGGAGCGCGAAAAGGATAAGGTAGAGCACAACATAGGGTTGGCACAAGAAGAAGGAGCATAGCAGAAGGTTGACGCGTGAAGCAGGAGCACAGCATAGGGCTGGTACAATGGATGGGGCACGGTGAAGGAAAACGTTGCGTAGTAAGAGGAAAATGACAAGTGGAATAAGGAGGCGCATGTAGAGGATATTGGTCATTAGGATTTTACAAGAGAAGGAGCCAACCAAGGAGGTTGTGGCTAATGAGTGGTTGGGGATATTTTTAGACAGGAAGTAATAGGAAAAGTGGAGTTGAACCGAGCAGAGGATATTTTGGACAGCTACACCATGCATGGGATAGCTCAATATGAACCAAGGGAAATATCTCAATGGCCTTTGGGACAACTGGGCCAAATGGGCGGGAAGGAGGGAGGATTCAAGACAACTCTCGATGGTTATAAAATATTCAAACAAAATCCAAGGGAGGGTTGATTTTTGGTCGTCGGATGATGGTCAACTGTTCAAAGTGTTCTGCAAGCTAAGTTAGAGTTGGTCTCTGTACCAATGTTGGGTTAGTGTAATTTGGGAACCATGGTCAAGTTTTTCGTAGCTCACTAGCGTTGTTGTAATGGGTTGTAGCTATTGAATATATATGTGTTGTTGTAGATGGTTTATGATGGGGTTTATGTCATGTTTTAATGGTATGGTAAGATGTTCGGAGAGCGTGGTAGTCTGATGCATGTAACTCTGGGTATTTTTTCCTATTTTGCTAATATATAAATGAATTGTTGTTGGAGGAATCGTTGTACTCTTTTGTGATATAAATTGTTGTTAAAAAAACTTTGTGTTCCTTTTCTTTTATTACATAGTTGTTTGAGTGTATGGATGAATCTCATAACTAGGTGGATGTTATATTAATTAAGCAAGGGCTTTACATATTTTTCGTTGCGGGATTACACTGTCATTAAAGGTTTATAGTTTGGTTGTTTAAACCTAATGCTCATCTTGATAATATGTTTCGGCACAATAGCCTATAGTGATGATTTGGTTCAGTATGGTCTTGTAGCATTATAGTTGCTAAACATGGTCAAGTGAGCACAAGTGTTGACCACCTAATTACAGTTTGATGTGTCAATCGATTTTATATGTCAATTACGACTATGTAATAGTCACAAACCTGTCAGTGTGTTTAAGGTTAATTGGGTTTTGTCACACTGCACATGGTCATGGCAGGTTTGCGCAGTAGATAGATGGACCACTATCTAGCACTATTTTCAACGCGTAGTAGCAATAGGGTATTGTAGTATGTGTCAGTGAGAAACTGCATGACGCAACCTCAAGACAACCCTGTAAGACTACGGAAACCTAGTTCCGACAATCACCCATTAGTGTCTAGGGTGAGACTTCACTCACTTTGTGGGTGTTTTCAAAAGGGTCGATGCTAAGCGGGTATTTGTTGGCCACCATGTCGCAAATTCTGAATCTGCCAGTATCTTGTGCGCCAACAAATGGCTTATCAAATTTTGTAAAAATCAAGGTGAATCAATGTTCTTCAACTAAAATCCTTTGGGAAAAACTACAAAAGATTTATGGAGAATCTATTTATGAGTTTGTTAAGCCAAAACCATAGTATGTGGAGCAAGAACACAAAAATGATCAAGAATCAAAGGAGATGGATGAAAGCACCAAAAGTATAAAATACTATGAAGATGAAGAAGACTCTGAAGTAGAACCTGAAGTAAACCTTAAAGCAGAGCTTGTGACTACTCTAGAAGAAATAAATAGATTGAAAGAAGAAAATGTTGATCTTAAGAAGTTAATGCAAGAAGTTGAAGAAAATAATCACGACGTTGATAGTACAGAGGAAAAAGTTGTCCTCCTAAGACTCCAATTAGAAGAAGCAGAAAGAAGAGAAGGAATTTTGATCATTCATCTCAAAGAAAGATCTAAGGACTTCAACAAACTTGAAGAATAAATTAGTTCCTTGAAGACGCAACTTGAAGAAGAAAAGAAGAGGCAAAGAAGCAATGAAAATGCAAATGTTGAAGAAAGAAGAAGATTACGAGAAATGTGAGAAACAAGTTGTCTCAGTAAGAGTTGAGGTTGACAAGCTCAATAAAAATTTGAAGAGCACACAAGTATTAGAAAACATTCTTAGTTATCAAAGATTACCCTGTGATAAATTAGGGTTTGGTTATATAGGTAAGGCAAGCTCCAAGTTTTCAAAGATTAAGTATGAAGAAAAACCAAAATCCATCATTCTCCAAAAGTCAAATCACAGCATGGATGAAAGCATTGTTGATGCTGCCAGGGGTCCATACACAATACAAGCAGTAGTAAGGATCAACAGAAGGTTGGATCTCCTTCAAGGAAGAACAACTTCGGGAGATCGTCAAGAGAATACTACTCATCTAGATACCCAAGGATATTCTTTGGCTATTGTTATTCATGTAGTAATTTCAATCATAAAGCAAGAGATTGTAGAGCATACTACAAGAATGATTATAAATATCCTAGAAGTAAGTTTGCAAGAATATAAGACAGAACCCCTAATGGTTATCACAATAGAAATTATAACTTAGATTCTCCATTATTCAAGTTCAATATAGAGTGTTATCAATGTCACAAATTTGGACATATAGCAAAAGACTGCATAAGTGGCATGAAGTGGGCTACTAAGAAAATCAAAGAACAAAAATTATCTGGGAATCCTACAAAGTTTGGAGAAGAAAACAGGTAGTAATAGAAAATCCACTTCTCTAAGTCCTTGCCCTCTATGATCCATCAAACTCAAGAGGCAATAAAGTTATGCAAAGAAAACCAACAAGCACAATTAAACACATTCATGAAGACTGGGAAGAAAGACATCCCATTAGATTTATCTCATCTATATTTCTAAAGTTGATATGGCACATAAAGTTAAATAAATGAAGTATGTAAGAGTATTGTAGAGTGAAGATGCCTTGTGAACAAAATTCCTGAGAAATATTGTACTAGTCAAGTCTTGTAGGTACAAGATTACTCTGTTTCATAAAATAATTATCTGTATGACACATTCTTCCTACCACAAACGAAAATAAATATCTAAGAAGTTAGTGGAGGAAAATACTAAAAGATCACACTAAATGGTTGATGCTTTAGTTGCCGATTGCTTACAAGACAATCAGTTTCTCTTCCCTAGTGGGTTTGTGTGTATTTTTGGTGTAATGACAGTAGAGGGTGGAAGTGAGAGCTCGATTTGAGGAACTGCAAGATAAGGTCGATCCATGCCAAATTTCTACAAAGGAACATTGAATATTGTGCACTGTGAGGTTGCAAAGATAGTGCAAGATCCCTAGGAGTAGTTCTTTTTCAAGAGATTGTTTTTGCACAAAGGAGAGTCCTACAAATGCAGAAACAAGTCACCAAAGGTGCATGACTGTAGAAACGGACCCTATTTCTCTTATGAACGCAAGACAATTGTCTGGGAGTTTCCCACATCCTAGACTTGAAACATTGGGCCTCTCTTGAATAGCCATGCTTCCATTGTTATATAACCTTTAAGAACCCCTTATAGATTTGGCCACACACACACAATGGTACCTGACAAGTTGGACATGATAATGTATGAAGTATGGGCCAATCAAGAAGAGGCAAATAGGGAATCATTGTGACCGAACATGAGGTACTCTAACATTAAGTAGAGATCATCTCTAGCAGCTTAGACCTATAGTTAGAGGCATAGATCAATTAGTTGAAAGCTAGGCAAAGACTTGTGTACATTGTGACACAATTGAAGCAGAGTTAAATGCACTCCATCCCTTCTCATTGATTTCAAAGGGGGTGGGGTGTGAGCAGAGTGAAACAATTTATTAGTTGAGGGGGAGTTGCAACGTCATTTTTGCAAATGTTTTACTTAGGTTGCTACCATCATTTCCAAAGGGGGAGATTTTTGAGATGTTGTCATTGATGGAAATGCAAGGGCCAGTTATGATCAAGCACAAACATGGTCAAAATTAAATGATTGAGCAAAAAGCCTAAATTGACATTTGAGGAAGAGAGGTCTCTTATGAAGAAAATCCTCTCATTGAATATATCTTACTTACATATATGAATATTTTGCAAAGAATAGATTCGATTAATATTTCATGATATTTTAAGTGTACATTAACCCTATATAAATTCATTTTATTTATGGAAGCAACAATGTGAGTATGCACAAAATGCAAAGACTATTGATAGACTTATGAAGAAATTAATGAATTATGTTTGGTGGGATGATGTAGCAAAATCTTTGGATGCCCCTGTTCAACCTAATATCGGTTCAGATTGGAAAACATGGAAACAAGAATGCATGAAATAATTTTCAATATCCAATCCTCAGTCGATACTAGATTTGAGGGAGAAAATGAGAAGACCGCCCATTTTGAAGATATTGGAAAACATGGAAACAAGAATGCATGAAATGATTTTCAATATCCAATCCTTTGTCGATACTAGATTTGAGGGAGAAAATGAGAGACCGCCCATTTTGAATATATGGACATTCAACAGTCTGAACTCAACAAGTTCTAGTGGATATCAAACACCCATGATGGAATATAAATGAAGTACCAACAACCTTTAATGGGCAGCAGTAGTGAGCACAAGCATCGACAATGCTCAACCTTCATAGAAACAAAGGGAAGACAATATAGTCGATGGACAAATGAGAGTCAACTATTGTTGTATGCATTTAAATTTCGTCCTTCATAAGTCTTGTAAAGTGGACCAGGTTGGATCTCTTTCTAAGGATAGAACAATAGCGTATACCAACGAAAAGTTATTTCAGGTCGGCCCCAATCACTTACTAAACAATCAAAAATAAATGAAATTGGCCTCAATTAATAATGATGACTTATACCATATAAATTGGTTTATTCGTATGGCTATTGGAAAAACCTCAGAGCTCGGAGATAAAGGAAAATTCAATCTGTGTGAAGGAGCAAGAAAAGGTTCATATCTCATTAGCCTAAGGACCAAGATTTATGGTCTATTGCAACTATTTTTGAAGAACTCATTCAAAACAGCAAGAAGAAACTCGAACCTATGGAAAAGAGTAAAATAGTTCATATGTTGTGAATCTAAAAGCAAATTGAAGGAGCTTATACAAGGTTTCTATTTATGTTTTTGGCTAAGGTTTCTTGGAGGGCATTTTGATGAGAGTTTTTTTGGACATTTGTGGAGTTGTCTCTTGTGATAGATCTCGGCCTCCTATGGATAGAGTTGGGACTCTCCTTAGCACAGACCTCAAACTTACCATAAACAGATATTGGCTCCTTTAGAACTCAAACTTTGTGGAACAGAAATCAGAGCCTGTGAGGAACAGAAATTCGCCTTCTCTTGTGGATAGAACTTGAGCTTCATTTGAGGAAAAAACTTGGCCTTCTATGGACCGGACTCAGCTCATTTGTGAAACAGAACTGGGCTCTTCATTGGCATAAAACTTGGATCTTCATTAGCACAAAACTCGGATCTTCATTAGCACAGAACTCGAATCTTCATTAGCATAGAATTCGGACCTTCATTGGCACAGAATTTAGACCTACATGGATATTGAACTTGACCCTCCTTATCCACTGATTCCAGCCTCCTATTAACACAAATTTGGTCTTGTGGGTAACTACTTCTAGAGCTTAATCGGACAACTTTGAAGCATCTTGAAGAAAACATGTCAAAAAGAATTTGAGGACATATTTGAAGCAGATATTGAGATCATGTTTGGAGCAGACTTGGAGGTGATTTTGTAGCCTTTCTTGATTATGATTCAGAGTTAATTTTGAAGATTGATCAGGTTGCTGCCTGAAAGGTATTGGTGTCCTCCTATATACCAAGTTGGTGCCTAGATGTGCTGAAGAGGATTGGTGTCCTCATATATACCAGGTTGGAGCCTGGATTTGCTTAAAAGGATTGGTGTCCTTATACAACACGGGTGCCTTGTAGAATTAAAATATTTGAAAATATTGGAGCCTAAATTTGTAAAAGAGGATTGGAGTCCTCACTATAGTTTTCAATAATAAAATTATTTCTTGTTCAAACATAGATTGTGCTTCTAATTAAGAAAAATCTTAACTGGTTAATAAACAATTGAAAGAAGTATTGATTCACCCCCCTCCCCCCCACTCTGTATTTCCAACATTTATCACAATTGGAAAACACAAATACTGAATCATAGAACATAATCAAGAATTTTCAATCGAATATTAGCATCATCAGTGCTTCAAATCAACATCAAGGAACTATTATATTTGAAATATTGATATGAGAAAGTTTGATGGTAATGATCCTAGAACATGGATATTCCAGATGGAGTGATACTTTAATCTACACTAAGTGGCATCCTTACAAAAGGTAAAAATTACATCCATATTTTTAGAACAAGACCAATATGTGTGGTATCAATGGCTTTGTGAAAGGAAAAAGGATTATGTTAAGATATCTCAGTCCATTTTTATAAAGATAGTGATAGCACATTATGGAGATATTAAGAGCAATAAATTATTTAGTCAAAGGGTAAGCCTTTGACAAAAAGATCCAATAACAAAGCACATTCAAAAATTCCAAAAGTTGAGACTCAAAATAAATAACATTTCAGAGAATAATTTGTTAGTCCTCTTTATAAGAGCTTTAAAGGAAAGCGTTCATGCTTTCAGTTTAGCGAGGAAAGTTGAAAGAACAAATATGGACACTAGAAAATTGGTCACCAACAACTATAGAGAACATCATACTCCCTCTCCTAACCTCACTCAACCAACAACGTTGATACCTCCGCAAAGGGATGAAAGAAGAGAAAAAGGAATATGTTTCAAATGTGATAGCAAGTACAGTAAGAGGCATAAATGTGGTGAGAAAAAATTATTCTACATAGACTGTGAAGAGGAGGAGGATCAAGAATCGAAATTATCACAAGATCTAGAGCTAGAAAGACTACTCCATTAATATCATGTCATGCATTGGTCAGCATCAATACTCCACAAAGACTCAAGTGAGAAGTGTTGGGTATGTGTTGTATTCTTTGCACAACTTATATGCACCATGAACAAAGGGGGGTCTCAAGGTAACAGTTTTTTGCATCCATTTTTGGTGATTTTTAGCCCACAATTTTGCTAAAAGTGGTTTTGTGGTGCACGGTGGTTTTGCCCATGGTTTTGTAGTTTCGATTACAAAACCATGGTTGGATTTTCGGTTCATATATGCCTCGGGATATATATTGTATTTTAATGTTGTACGAAAATATAATTAAAAGAAAAAACTTACTATTTTTCCCGGGTTTTGGGTTTCTAAGACAAATTTTTTGTGTAAATTTGTGTGTTTGCTATTGCATCTTTTCTATTGTATTAAGAATATGTTTTCAATGATTAATTGTACAGGGTTAAAGCTTACAAGAAGAATATATCAAAAAGAAAAAAGTAACAATGTGGATTCATTCTAGTAGTACCCATAACTTCATCAATTACAAATTAGCAAAACTTCTCACTTGTTTCATCTATCCAGCACCAGAATTTCAAGTAATGATTGCAAATGGAGATACTATAAATTGTTCAAGGAAGTGCCATAGTATTTAGCTCAATATGGGGGAGTATTTATTGAATAGTATTATGATTGTGATATAAATGAGTGGTGTTGTTGTATTAGGGGTTCAATGGTTAATAGTGACCTTTAATTTTCAATATCTCCTCATAAGATTTACCTTGGAAGGCAAACAAATTGAGCTTAGAGGTGTCCAATGAAAACCCTCCAAAGCGATAAGCTCTAATGGAATGACAAAACTACTCAAAAAGAGGCACCAAGGTGTAATTGCACAATTTTGTTCACTAAATATTCAAACATCAATATCATCTATGTCAAGGGATCTCCATAAAATTATCAACAATCATTTCAAGGTATTTGGAGTAATGCTTAAGGGTCTTCTACCTACCTGAGATCATCACTGTGTTATTCATTTGCAACTTGGAAGTGTACCGTAAATGAATGAAGAAGGGAAAATCATACTAGAAGCAAAAAACAATCATTGAAGCAAAGTAGCTGAGTAATCCAACAATTGTGGAGTACCTCATTAAACAAAAGAACCTACTAGTGGAAGAGGTGACATGGGAAGATGACTTATTCATGAAGAATCACTAGCAAGTAGTTAAGTGTTGAGGACAACACTTGTTTGAATCAGAGGGGCATGTTAAGCCCTATATAAGGCCCATATTAACCCTAAAACCCCTTATTAAGCCCTAGATATTGAATGATTACATTTATATTGTTATATAGGTATGTAGGCTAGAACCTTTCATGATCCCATTTTATTATAATTGTACCCATTGTCTCCTATATATATACCAAGGAAACCTAGTCTTAGGATCATCAAATCTTGTCTTATACATAGTACTATTTGTAAAAGGAGATTTTCACCTCTAGAGGATTGTAATTATTGGCTTCTTATTAGTAATAATGCTCAAGGTTCATAACATGTGTGTGTGTGTGTTTGGTTTAATTATTTTCCTACAAGTAGTCTTCATATAGTTAGCTAAGGATTGGTACACAATTTCAAAGTTAAGGAATTTGATATGCTAATATATCCAATATACTCACTATAATATGATGAGAAGCTCTTCCTCCTCTATCAAAATGATCAAAAACTTCATCGCCCAATCCTAGATCCATTTTGTATTTTTCTAGAGAAACCATATGGATCAGACAATCCTAAGACAATACAAACCTATTATATAAAATGCTCCAGATCTAAAATAAGTTACACTTGAGAAGAATAACTGAATTCCAAATTTTCTTGGTATGTTCTACATAGTATTCATTGTAAAAGGAGATTTCCACCTAGAAAAGGATTGTAAGTATTGGTTTCTTATTAGTTTTAATGCCAAAGGCTCATAACATATGTGTGTGTGTGTGCGTGTGTGGTTTAATTATTTTCCTAAAAGTAGTCTTCATATAGTTAGCTAAGGATAATGGTATATGATTTCAAAATTAAGGAATTTGATATGCTAATATATGCAATATAGTCACTATAATATGATGAGAAGCTCTTTCTCCTAGAACAAAATGATCAAAAACTTAACACCCAATCCTAGATCCATTTTGTATTTTTCCATTGAAACCATATGGATCAGACAATACAAACCTATTATATAAAATGCTCCAAATCTAAAATAAGTTACGCTTGAGAGGAATAACTGAATTCCAAATTTTCTTGCTAAATATAAACAAAATTTTCTCATACATTTGTCATAAAATATTTCCAAATTGCAATATACCTATAGCCATATAGATGCCAAAAGCACAAACTAGAAAACATGATTTGTGCCTCAAGCACATCTTCATAACTCTAAATACTAAAATTAATCACATTGTCTTCAGTGATGCTCCATCCACTCCATGAATCCTTTATTTCCAAATGAGTCACGAAAAGTGTAAAAAACATACCTTGTCTCCACATTACATCAAGAATAGGATCATATGGATCAAAAACTACTAATTTGTATAAAACCATTGAATTGCCCCAACCAACTAGAGTTGTAAGCATTATATGTACAACAATTAATCAGCATGGATCATTCAATGTGATGGTATGAATGTGCCACCAAAACAAACCCATGCAAACACCCCTTTACTCAAAACAGTAGACATTATAAACTTTCTCACATTGGGATTGGAAGAGATCATGCTAGCAATTAGACATAGATCATCTTGAAGGTGAACATGCATTCACTTGACATTGCTAATGATGGAATAGATTTGAAAAAATTATGTTCATACATAATAATAGGGAGAAGCAAATCATACATAATAGTAAGAAGAAGAAAATATATTTTATCGTTTTTATCTACCAATACGCAATTTGTGGATTGGTCCCATTTATTTGTATCAAATGCATAAATACTTGTTCATTATTTGAGAAACTTGTGAAGCAAAAGAAAACAAACTAGATCTCCATTTTCATCCTTTCATTTTTCCATGAACGATACCTCCTTTCCTTCCAATTAATCAACCAAATTGGATATACTTTCCAATAAACACGTATTAGAAATCCATCTCTTCATATTTCTATTAGACCTATAATCAAGTTCCCAAAGATTGCATAATGCTTACTCTTAAATTGTTTCTTTACATAGTAGTGATATTTTTCATCTCTTTTTTTTTTTATGTTGGTGAAAGGTTTGGTATTGTTCAATTAAGCATAATAAAAAACCATCAAATGATTATTGCTAATTGAAATAGATTTAACAGCAATTGAAAGTTGTAAGCATTAGCTCATGCACAACTTCTATTAACACAATTAATGATATTAGTCCAAGTGCTAATTACATGACCTTGATTATCAATTATAGATCGAAAGAAATTGAATCCATTACGCTGAAAGCCGTAATTCATATTCCTAGATTGGTAAACTTGCTTATTAATAAGTCATGGTATTGTAACAAAGCCTATAAATTAAGAATCTCCATGGTAAAGTGGTACGGAATCTTCATAGTTAAGAATCATGTTACATGTTTTTTTAAATGTATATATTTTTAACTCATATATTAACTCTTTTATAATATACTAATAATAATATTTGTTAAAATAAAGTTATAATTTAGTCATTTTCTATTATTTTTTTTAAATCTTGGTAATGTGAAATATATCATAAGATAAGTGTTCTGATGGATATTTGCATTTAATTTATATGGCTACAGTAGTAATTAATTCATGATTATGATTTTTTTAAATCTTGGAAATGTGAGATATAACATAAGATAAGTGTTTTGATGCATATCTGCAATTAATTTATATGGCTACACCACTGATTAATTCATGATTACAAAACATTTATGCATGAAAGTCATTTCATAAAATCATAAATAAAGGTGTACAAAATAAATTGAGCAAATCCCACAAACAAACAAGCCAACAAACATAACATGGTAGAAGTACATCTCATATATATTTGAAATACGGACCCTCGTTAGTTATTTTTTACATTATGGGAAAAAACTATCATAACTCAATGGTCAAACCATCAACGGGGGTAGCCATTACTAGTTTCTATATGAGATTGAAGTTGACTCATCACTGTCATGTTAGCCTCTTTCTCATATACAACCATTTGAAAACAAACTTGCAAGATTGAAAATTGATTATGAATGGGTTTATCCTTGGGAGTGTTCTTCAACAACTAAACGATATATACATCTTACCGAAGAATTCAATCTCGAGTGAATACATGGTGCAACTAAATGATATATACATCTTACTGAAGAATTCAATCTCGAGTGGATACATGGTGCAACTAAAAGTGAAATGAAGATGGTACTCTCATGAGCCTGAAAGGGGGAGTACAATGGTGAAACTCCCCTACATCTTAAGGCGGAATGCAAAATCAAATGCAAATGGTTAGTCCTCAAACAAAAACCACTTATGGTCTCTCCTTTCAGCTGACAAAGGGGGGAACTGATGATCAAATTGAAGATGATTATCAGACTGAAAGTTTCGACAATATAATGATATTGCCATATGCGCATCACAATTTGCCAAATGGGCAAACATATTTTGGAGGAACTATGGTTCAATATTTCGCAGTTGAATCATACATTGGATATAAGAATGGGATATTGGTTGAGCAAATTTGTGGACATTTTTGTTCAATTGGATGGTCATTCGACCTAGCAAAGGATGGATGGATCCTTTTGCATTGCAACTTGGCATTAGATTGAGTTGTCAAGCATTTTTAGTGATGTGTCGAAATTGCCACTGATTCACTTCTCTTGGTGTGTTCTCTTCGTATTAGAATTTTCAACATCCATTTTTAGTGTTGTTCATGCAGTTCCTCATTGAGGTTCAAATCAAAGGTTTCAACATAAAGACTTGGAGATAGTACCAATTTATATTACATTTTTTATATTATTGCTCGAACTTACCACCTTTACTTGTTTCACATCTTGGGATATAGTTTTCCTCCTAAGTATGTTTCTAGATCATATTTTCTCTCATCCTACAGTGTCTCTCATGGGAGGTGTCAAGGTGAGAGAAAATGAAGTGGTTTCACAATTGTATTATATATTTGTATCATTAGAATATGAATATATGTTGTGAGGCTTAAGTTTTCCGCTAAACTTTTCTCTCATATTATTTTTTCTTGTTTTTTATTTCATCATGTTATTCAAGGAAAACCACGCCCTCGGGAATCACCTGGTGGTGACCTATAATGGGGCAGACTTTCACTCCTGTCAGATGTTTGTGGATCTCAGGCTACTAACCTATTTTTTTATGTCTGAAAAAAACAAGCCCTTAGCCAAGCAAAAACAATTTTAGGACATATTCTAGACCCTTAGTTATATATATAATATATATATATATATATATAATTGATTTAGTGTAAGGGTGTTTATAGGAAAAGTTGGTATTTCTCTTCATCCAAATTCAATCTTAATATGATATATTTACTCTTTCATAAATTGATTGTTAAATAAATTATATATATTTTTTATAAATTGTTGACTTAAATATTTGTGGGCGTGAATATTATTCATCTTCCATAAATTGATTGTTAATAAATTATATTTTTTTTTTTAAATTAATTGACTTAAATATTGTGCATCGAAAGAAAATATTAGAATTTCCTATTTTTAATTATATATATATATATATATATATAAACCATAAAATATGTACTACTTTATTTTTTACCCAAAAGAATACAACATTTAATTTTTTAATTAAAAATAAAAGTAAAATTCCTTTTCTACGAATACTATGAATGCTTTACTTTATGAGACATGGAACTAGGAGGTACAGGTGGTTTCTTTGTTTCTTTTCAAAGATATTAGGCAAGTTCAACATATAGGTAGCAAATGCATACGAATACTATGAATGCTTTCCTTTATGAGACATGGAACCAGGAGGTCCAGGTGGTTTCTTTTCAAAAATATTAGGCAAGTTCAACCTTTGACCCCGGCATCTACATATAGGTAGCAAATGCCTTGGACAATTTTAATTGGTTACAAGTCATTCAAGGTAGTAAATTCGATGTTAAAAGAATGTGTTTGAAAAAAAATGGATAAAAGTGGTTAACAGGTGTCTAGTGATATGCTGAGAAGTCATTAAGCTTATATTAATATGTGAATTTAAATTCAAAACTTTCTAAACACAGATGAGATCAAATGTAAATCTTAAATAATTTGAACATCGTACATAACACTCTGGTAATTCGATTCAGACATCATAGAAATAATTATCACAGGACCTTAAATTATCAGACTAAATGAGATGTAGGATCTTAAATGACTTTGACATCGTGGAAGTACATCTCTCATAATGTACCGCCTAAATGCAATGTTTCCAAAATACAACACAGAGCAAAGATGTGAGAATTCTTGAAATTCACAAATGCTAGTGACAAACTCCACATAAATCACTGAAGAATTCTGCTCAGAATGACATTTTTCCTTGTCTAGGTTATGTCAAGTGGCCCATTGGGTCTTTTATTCGGTTAGTGAAACAAAGTCATTGACCCATTAAAAATCCCATAAGTATTGTCAGGTCAAAGTTTGAACATGAGTACTTGTGCGTCAACAATATCACTGAGTCACACTTGTTGGCAACGGGTTGGACCAGCCAGCGAATTAGTTTGACTCGTTTCCTATGCCAACTCGAGTATTGTTAACAATGCTAACCTATTGAACATGGATAACAACTCATCTAGGGAAGCAATAATGGAATTTTTAAACTATTGGGCCCTAACAGCTCATACCTTGACATCTGGTACCGTACTGTTACGTCACTGGTGAAAAAGGAGGAATATGATGTCAAATCTGACATGGACCTCATTGAGATCAACAAAAAATAAATTGTTCGAAAACTCAACAAACCCAACCTCCTTGACTTTTTTTTTTCTTTTTTTGGATATTGTTGCATACAATTAGGACCCTTGTTGTATGGTTGGAATCCTCATGGATTTGTTAGAGTTCTTATTCAAATCTGCCACCATATTCTAGACAAAATTTAAAGCAAAATCAGCGCTTGGGTTTCCATCCCTAGGATAATGCCAACTCTTTGTACACCAAGTTTTGGTTGAATAACAAGACATTCGAAAGGAACACTCAGAAGGATAATTGGTAACGTGGACCCAGTTGATAGGGTCAACAATGATTAATGGACTTCAAAGAGGTCTGGGACCTATATAAGGAGCAATCATATACAAAGACAACTTTTCATAGCTTGTGAGCTTGGAGGCAAGAGAACATTGATGGCTCAGACAGTTTGAGTGAAGATTGGCCACATAGCCTTTTTAAAGATCGGGGGGAGCTTTGTGATAGGTCAGAGGTCTGCTCACTTAAAAGATGGTCATTACAGTGTTGTGGAGGTACAACGAGACCCTAAGCATGCACATGAAGATAATAGAGTTCAATTCTGTAGAGGGATATTTTCTGATCCATGTTGACTTGTTTTGTGGTAAAGGCAACAGTGCTATATACATAGTAATATAAAAGCGACATCAGTATGTTTGAAAAAGCATGAAGAGACATTGTCCACTAACGCTTATATAAATACTGTTCACCGAAAAATTTTAGCTGTTATACATACTTTGATTGTAGTAGTCACTGTTTATTTCCACTGAAGTACGAGTCTAGTTCTTGAAGAATAGCTTTGTGATGAAGAAAGGATCTAGGATATTACAATAGTCAATAAAAGTTTTTGAATTGTTACTGTGCAATGGATGTTCCATTCATGTGATTGTTGTCGTTATCTGACTAGACATTCTGAAAGCTACCCCAGTAGAAGTGTTTTAAAAACTAGTTGGTTCTGCCAGCTCAACCCTCAAAGTCATCACACTGGCCCTTGACCCAAACCAGACACTAGTTTCATGCCAAACCAGTCAAACCCTTGGACCAATCTGGACTCACCCGATCTGTAAATGGTAGGCCTATTGTTGGAGAATTAGAGGAATAGGTAGATCAGAGAGCTCGTATTTCAAGATAGTGGCGGTGTCTAACGACAATGTTACAGCACTTAATCACAACCAAGCATAGCTCAATACAAATAGCAGAAGAAACCAAAAGATTTACATACACATTACATTTCACCAAGGTGCAACCAACTCTGCTGAAGTGAGGAAGATGAGATCCAGATAGGGTTAGGTGCACAACAAACTCTAATCTTCTCTTTGTTTTGCACACCAGTCCACTGATTTCTTTTCATTGCTCGACTAATTGAATGCCTAGTTGACCATCAACCACTCAGTCCACTGTTCTAGTCGACTGTCAACTGACTCTCTCCAAAAGATTTTAAGGTATGATGAACCTGAATAGCATGTTGTTCCAGCACTCCCCCATCAATGCAATGCTCTGATGATTCAAGAGGTCAAATTACTTTTGTCCACACCCCCCATAATTGAAACTTCCTAAAGCCCAAACATAGCCCGAAGTTTCACAAACTTGGCTTCCACAAGAGGGTTCATAAAGATCAACAACTTGATCATATGTTTGGCAATAAACAATATTTACAAAATTTTCTTGTACTAACCATCTCAAATAATGAGCATGAAGCTCCACATGCTTCATTTTGCTATGTGCAACAAACCAGAATTACAAATCTTCTTGTACTAACCTTCTCAAATAATGAGCATGAAGCTCCACATGCTTCATTTTGCTATGTGCAACGGGAATTTTTGTAACCTGTATTGCACTTTGATTGTCACAATACACCACTGTCAATAACTCAACTAGGAAACTGTGTTTGCCCATGAGATGTTGAATCCACAAAGCCTATGTGCCAACATGCACTGCCCCACAATATTTTACTTTTGTAGTCAACATTGAAACCACCTCCTACTTTTCAAAAGACGACAATGGGTTCAAAGCCAAGTCAAAACACAGCTGGAATTTGACTTCTTGCCATGATCATCTCTAGCCCTATCCAACCAACAAACTAAGTCACTTTGCCATTGTAATAATTTATACTGAGTTGGTAAGTGCCCTTGATATAATGAACAAATCTCCTTACAGCTTTAAGATGACTTGCTTGCAGATTTGCGTGAACCAAGAAACTACATTGACAACAAAGGAAATATTAGGTCAATTGTAAGTTAAACCAGCCTAGATCCATCTTAACTCCAGATCTACCAAGCATCGAGAGTGATCAAATCTCTTTTCCCTCTAAAAGAGTTTTGCATATCAAGAGATTTGATCCGTCTTGGTGCTTGGTAGATCCGGAGTTAAGATGGATCTAGGTTGGCTTAA